>JAXCGZ010003944.1:72500-82500 GCA_037179515.1 Halocaridina rubra
ATCGGGAGAAACAGAAAGGACTGCATATGGTCTATGTTGACCTGGAAAAGGCATATGATCGAGTACCACGTCAAGAGGTGTGAAGGTGTTTTAGAAAAAAGGGAGTCCCCGAGAAATATGTAAGAATCATTCAAGATATGTATGAGAGGGCAGAGACAAATGTTAAGAGCAGTGTGGGCTTGACTAAAAGTCTCTCAGTAAATGTTGGTCTGCATCAAGGGTCTGCTTTGAGTCCATATCTATTTAATGTGGTCTTGGATGTAGTAACCCAGGGTAATAGAGATCAGTCACCATGGTGTATGCTCTTTGCAGATGATATTGTACTGTGTAGCAACAGACGAGAGGTAGTGGAGGAGAAGCTTGAGGAGTGAAGAAGAGTGATGGAGGATAGAGGACTGAAAATCAGCAGGAAGAAGACAGAGTACTTGAGGTTGAGAGATGATGAGGATGGGGAGGTCAATTTGCAGGGGGAGGTGTTGAAAAGAGTTGAAAAGTTCAAGTATTTAGGATGAACAGTAGCAGAGGATGGTGACGAAGAGTCAGAAATTACCCAGAGAATACAAGTGGGATGGAAGAACTGGAAGAAAGTGTCTGAGGTGCTGCGCGACAGGAGTATATGGATTAAGTTGAGGGGTAAAGTGCAAAAGACAGTTGTGAGACCTGCGATGATGTATGGAGCAGAGACATGGGCAATAAAGAAGACACAAGAGAAAAAATTGGATGTGGTAGAGATGAGGATGTTGAGATGGATGTGTGGAGTGACAAGAAGAGATAAGATCAGAAACGAGGTAATTAGAGGTACCTCAAATGTTAGAGAAATATCAGATAAGATACAGGAAAGTAGACTAAGATGGTATGGTCATGTCGTTAGGAGGGATGAACAGTAAGTTGGGAGGAGGGTGATGGAAATGGATATACAGGGTAGGAGAGGGAGGGGGAGACCAAAGAGTAGGTGGATGGATTGCATCAATGACGACCTGAGGTCTAAAGGTTTGATGGGTGATGAGGTATGGGACAGGAACGTATGGAGAACACTGGCCGGAAACATCGACCCCACATAAAAGTGGGAAAAGATGTAGACGAAGAAGAAGAAGAAGAAGATTCATACTATATTCTTTGCTAACGAATATATCGATTATCACTTGACACAAGTTACTTTATCTCTTGAATGTCGATCCATTGGAAGGAAAAATTACAATCACTATACAAAAATCTCAGTTGCAGAAATTAAGTCGAGTTACAAAATTCTACTCAATAAAAACTAGGAGAACCAAATGTACGTTATGATATGTTAGGATTAGGCTAGGTAGAATAGGATTAGATTAGGCAATGGTCATGTTTACGTGAGGTTTGGTTAGGTTCAGTAACGTGCAATGTTGATAAGCTAAATATCAAGAATTCTCAGAATTCCTTAAAGTACCTAACAATAGGCGGAATGGGATCTTATAAAGTTGAGTAATCCCCAGAACCCCAAGTAAAGTTAAACAAGCAAGACAATTTTTGGTTAGGTGACTTGCTGTGTAAACACAAATAATCCTAGAGCACCCTGGGGTTATTCTTCTTTACAAGATCCGCTGTTCACGTGTAATATGCAAACAGCTGTAGTTTTATCTGATAAGTCTAGGACATGATGAGTATTTTAAAGCGACTTATGTTGCAAATTTTTACTATCATAACCTCAAAAAGTGAAATGAAAATAAAGTACATTAAAAAATAATAACAAAAAACAACTAATAAACAGTAATATAAATTTTCAAATTGTTTCTTAACTAAAATGACCTAAATGAAATTAAATAACCAAACCTAAACTGATATTCAACATTTCATGAGTTTGTTTCCCAAGTTGGGGGTGTGAAATAAAAAATAAATATAAAAGCTTCAAAAATCTCTGTAGGAAAGGTAGTTCTAAAAAGGGGGCTGGATGCATGTCAGTAAAAACTAAAATAAAATTGGTTACAATTATCATAATTCCTTAGAAAAATAAGTATAGATCCTTTGAGAGTATTCACCTTTATTCACTCCCTCCTATATAGACACACCTTAGCACAAGGGTCTGCCCCTCTCTTTTGCCTCTCTATTTCATTTTCGTACTTTTCCCAAAAAATCCTTCCCATCCTACTCCCCCAACTGAAATGATGACACCTTGAATAGGGCTACGAGAGTTCAATCGAAGCCGTCACTAATTCCCCCTCCCCGACCCTATCCCAATTATCCTATAAGAATTCATTAGACACTACAACGCTCTTAACATTTGCCTCTGCCCTCTCATACATATCTTGGATAATTCTTACACATTTCTCGGGGACTCCCTTTTCTCTAATACACCTCCACACGTCAAGAGGTGTGTAGGTGTATTAGAGAAAAGGGAGTCCCCGAGAAATATGTAAGAATCATCCAAGATATGTATGAGAAGGCAGAGGCAAATGTTCAGAGCAGTGTGGGCTTGACGAAAAGTCTCTCAGTAAATGTTGGTCTGCATCAAGGGTCTGCTTTGAGTCCATATCTATTTAATCTGGTCTTGGATGTAGTAACCCAGGGTAATAGAGATCAGTCACCATGGTGTATGCTCTTTGCAGATGACATTGTACTGTGTAGCAACAGACGAGAGGTAGTGGAGGAGAAGCTTGAGGAGTGAAGAAGAGTGATTGGAGGATAGAGGACTGAAAATCAGCAGGAAGAAGAGAGAGTACTTGAGGTTGAGAGATGATGAGGATGGGGAGGTCAATTTGCAGGGGAAGGTGTTGAAAAGAGTTGAAAATTTCAAGTATTTGGGATCAACAGTAGAACAGGATGGTGTCCTAGAGCCAGAAATAACCCACAGAATACAAGCAGATTGAAGAACTGGAAGAAAGTGTCTGGGGTGCTGTGCGACAGGAGAATAGGGATTAAGTTGAGGGGTAAAGTGCATAAGACAGTTGTGAGACCTGCGATGATGTATGGAGCAGAGACATGGGCAATAAAGAAGACACAAGAGAAAAAATTGGATGTGGTAGAGATGAGGATGTTGAGATGGGTGTGTGGGGGTGACAAGAAGAGATAAGATCAGAAACGAGGTAATTAGAGGTACCTCAAATGTTAGAGAAATATCAGATAAGATACAAGAAAGTAGATTAAGATGGTATGGTCATGTCGTTAGGAGGGATGAACAGTATGTTGGGAGGAGGGTGATGGAAATGGATATTCAGGGTAGGAGAGGGAGGGGGAGACCAAAGAGTAGGTGGATGGATTGCATCAATGACGACCTGAGGTCTAAAGGTTTGTTGGGTGATGAGGTATGGGACAGAAACATTTGGAGAACACTAGCCAGAAATATCGACCCCACATAAAAGTGGGAAAAGATGTAGACGAAGAAGAAGACAATACAACGCTTTGCATATATCATTCGGCGTATCTGAAAGGCAAATAGGCTTACCTTTTTCTCAAGCTATAATGAGACACAAACCTAACCAAGCAGTATAAACCTTGGCCTAACTACACCACATAAAAGAAGCAGAACCAATAGTAAAAATAACATGACTTTTTTTGCCAAATATTTAAAACATTGGTAAATATTTACTTTCACACCCCATTATGGAAAGCATCAAGATATTAATTTTACGTTTGATTAGGTTAAGTTACGATAGTTCACCTCCATTTAAGAAACGACAAAAATCTTTTTTTTTTTTTTTTTTTTTTTACCATTTTAGACACTTCTCATTTAACCCGTTGGGTTAAATGTATGTGCATGGCTAGGATCCCGTACGCGATCCTAGCCATACACAGAACCGCGTCAGATGCGTTTGCGAAATACTTATGTGTCTAGCTAACTAAGTATATGGTATTCTAGGTTTACACTGTTTAAGAAATCGGGTCTTTGTCTAGAAGCTGCAGTTAAAATCACTTAAAAAGAATGGAAATATGCACTCTATAGCTGTAAAATATGTATTTTTTTTCTCATGCTTTGGATTTACCACATTGTTATTATTTCTGTTTTAGCACAATAATTGTTAGAATATACTTTACTCTCACTGAATCCAATATATGCATAAGAAATTACTATAAAAAAAATAAGAAAGAGAATGAAACTAGCATTCAAAATTACTTGTAAAGGAATAAGTTTATGCATAAGGCCCCTGTAAGAATACGTTCTTGTCTCTACAGTTAGTAACTTACAGATTAAATTTGACAATAAGCACTCTAAATGTAGATTTAAGAAGTGTTCTCATGATGACGCCTTTCTACAGGACTACAAAAATAGCTGCAGTTAAAATTATTATTATTATTATTATTATTATTATTATTATTATTATTATTATTATTATTATTATTATTATTATTATTATTATTATTATTATTTGTGGAGTAAATATTGCCTAACTTGGTAACCTGAGGGCAGACGAGAAATTACATATTTAATCAAGAATATAAGCTAACGCTTTTTTCCATTATTATATCTAAAACTCATTTTAATCTTAATATTATTTTTTTTTTCGGTCTATTACGTTACTTTCGCTCCATGCACTTGTATGATATGCATCCACACGTTTGCAGGAAGTAGGCTACGTTTCCACACTAGAGTAATATATGTTAACCATTGTATCGTATAATTAGCATGTTATATTTGTTTCTTCCCGTAGGTTAGCCCAAGGTCTAAAGAAAATACACGCACATACATGTACATACATACAGACGTATGTATATAGATAGATAGGTATGTGTGCGTTTCTTCCCTTTTTACTCTGAAATAGACTAATAACGTTTTTACAAATTTCGTTTGTTTCACATACCATAATTATAATAATACTCCCCTTGGAATCTAGTTCTGGAAATAAATTATAATTATGCGTCAAATTTTAGTACACACACTACATTACGCTAGGGTACTTTTTTTTTTTATATTCTTATCTTATGAAGCACTGTATATACATCTATATTTGTTTATTTATATTTTGATTCTCATTAGAGAGGATCAGCCTTGTGTTTTATTTAAAATCACCCCCATTTGAGAGGCTTACCTTGAAGTAATGAAATCGAGCTTAATCGTGTGAAGCTACTGAACAAAACATTATATATATATATATATATATATATATATATATATATATATATATATATATATATATATATATATATATATATATATATATATATATATATACACACACACACACACACACACACACACACACACACACACACACACATACACAGTACATGAAATTAAGATTTAATGAACAATTTTATCTATGAATTCCACACATGTATCAGTACAGATAATGTCACTAAATATATATAAATTTGATGGTTACCACTAAACGCCATAATGTGATTATCAAGAGAATCTAAACCACATTAATGCATATTCTTTCCACTTTAATGCCTTCCATTTACTAGATTAACAACTAACCGTGACTCCTACTAGATTAACAACTAAGCCGTGACGTGTATCTGCGAATATTATTTTTCTGTTTACAGTAGGTGCCTGCCAGCAGTATTATGAACACGTGCATGGATGCATGCATGCAAGAAGAACAGAGTTACTTATATGTAACACAGAAAAATCGAACCTGTTGCCATAGGATATACGGAAATAAATATGCAAATAACATAGTTAAACAATTTCGAAACTGTCCCGCCCATACGACCTTGGAGGGTTTCATCAGTGAGTTGTGTCCCGAAGGTTGCAAAACCATATAATAGTGTTGAGCGAATTTACTGCTTTTGTGGTTCGGTTACCTTGTGAGAACGTATCCTTGGTTTTCTCTTTAGAATTTTACGCCAACGATGTTACAAAAACGGAGAACGATTTACTCTGTGTGTGTGTTTAGTCTAAATATCGCATTTTAGACTTAAATATACGAGAATTATTGCATACTGTGGCTGTGTCCATTTCTATGGTGACCGTAAAAGTTCCTAATGATAGATTATCCTGTGAATTCATACTTGATAACTTAAGTTTTGGGGTATATAATACAGCAATATCTTGTAATATTCATTAATGTATATCTCCCCATCAGTGTTTTGATACTTCTCTCAAGTAATTAGTAGTTACAACATGAGTGATTATTAATTATTTGAATGTTGCCATATCTGATTCATCAGCTGTTGCAAGGTGGTTGTCAAACGTCTCGAGGTCCTTGAGCCCTAACTGTCATTTTCTCTGTCATGAACGACTTCAACTTTTGTGTGGCTCCTCAGCAAGTGGGTAATGCTACTGAGCGCGTTTAGTGCGTAAAAAAAGGAAAAATGGAGATATATTCAGTTTTGATTTATATAATATCGTTATTACAGCCACAAAATATACAGAAACTATTATTTTAAAGAAAATGTTTATGTTTTTTGACAGTGTGGATAAAGTAATTGAAAATTAAATAATATAATAAAATATTTTTAATAATGCCTTTGTAGAGAGCTTCTCCGATATTGTATGTCGCTCTCAACTGTAGTTGTTTACATAGAGTCGGCCTTGTTTACATGGCGATTCTTACGATGTGTTCCTTGTATTTTATACATTTTTTGTACCTTTTAGATTAAGAATTGTTTAAATAAGTGTAAGAGTGAGCAAAGATGTGGAAATGGAGGGTATCGATTACAGCATACAGCCCTTTGAGAGCCTTTATGAAGTATATGAGGAGATTGGAAGGTGAGTTATTTCCTTTTTGTTTTATAGAAATTTAAAAACTTTACTTTATTTTTTACTTTTTTCATTATTAATCTTCTGTTTGGGAGTGGACACAGACTGATTGGAGCTGGCTGCCCTTCCTTGCGCCCGCAGTGTGCTCGTTCGCAGGTATATCTCCTTCCAAGTAGAGTATTCTATCCACTGTACCACCGCGGTCTCCAAACATTTAAAAGATATACAGTACTTTATAAAAGTAGATCTACTTTCACTCATGATCTTAGGACAAGAGTCGTTAATGTTTGTACGTTATGTTAAGTTTTGTCAGGTTAGTTGTTACATTAACACCCAGTTAAGAAACTTTGATAAATTTAATATCTCAGATGCTGAAAACAGACATTTATTCATTATCTTCTAGCAGTGGATATTTCAAATTTAAATTGGTTGCAATTAAGATGTAGTTAAGGTATATTCAATTGTTTATGGAGGTATAAATGTAAAATATTATTCACTTTTATTTGGGTTATGATATAAGTTACAAGGGAAGAGACAGCATATTAAAAGCGAGTTCTATAAGTGCATTGTTTATTTGGGTAAAACTGTTATTCTTTATATAATTACATTAAACGGATTTATGTTAATTATTAGTTTGGAAACAATATATGATTATGTATTGCTGCTTCTAGGCAAATAAGAAAAGTTAACTTCTTTTCATGAGAATTGATGCTGTTGTTAATAATTGATTTCAGTGTGCGTTTGTCATCAATGATTTTTTTTTTGTATTATTTAATTATACTTGGGCTGACTCCAGTGAAAAAGTAACAGTAGCTTAAAAATTGTAGAATAGAGCAGACCCTAGTATTGTGTACTGTTTATCAAAGTAATTTCTAATCAGAGAAAGCAGCATTTGCCTGCATTATGTTCGAACGTACCTGGTACAAATATTGTAAGAACCATAATATTACCTGTGCTTAATTAGGTTACAAAGTCAGTGTCATCAAAGCTGTATTGAAAAACAAGGGTTTATATTTGGAGGTAATAGACTGATATAATTATGTACTTTAATTCTGGACTACCTTTTAAGTT
This sequence comes from Halocaridina rubra, assembly GCA_037179515.1. NCBI lineage: Eukaryota > Metazoa > Arthropoda > Malacostraca > Decapoda > Atyidae > Halocaridina > Halocaridina rubra. The sequence continues at coordinate 80,185 of JAXCGZ010003944.1, forward strand.
ACAAAGGGATATCTCCTTTTTGAGGGAAGAGTAAGTAGTTAGAGACCTGCAAATATACTTGCTGTGTGACTCCAGCCAATGCACATATGTGATGTAGGTCCAGTTTTAATTAAAGATGTGACAAATAATAAAAAAATGGCTTTCCATTTTGACATTTTTCGACTAACGTGCACCACGTTGTTTGACTAGGCTTAGTTTGCTCAAACTTTGTGAAAAAGTATATCAACTTACACCAATCCAGTTACTTGCGGAGATACGAGAAATATTAATCATTTTACATAATCAACTTTTTATACCTTTTGGAAAAAGCTTTTATACCAAGCTGAAGACTGTCATGAATATATTGAATTAGCTATGCTTTGAATTGGATCATTGATTCACAGATACTAATAAAGCATGGTCCTCTTCTTTTTGTGTGTATAGTTTATGCCTTTTAGTTGTATCGTAGTGCTTATAGCTTTCTTAAGGAAGTACAGAAGCTCCTTTACTTACGAACATGCAGTCTTCTATTATTCAGCAAGTAATGGATGGTTCCATCATTTCAAGAAACATGCAAACTTGCAACATGTGTCTTAAGGATAAGAAAACGAAATGTATAATGTTTTAACACAACTTTATTATGTTAACTACATGGTTTTAGAATATTTGTGCACCCAATGCAGTACTATACATACACAATATCAACTTACGAACAATTCAAAGTACGAACAGCTGTTTGGAATGTAATTCGTTCGGAAGTTGGGGAGTGTCAGTATTGTTAACAATTTTAAGCAGCATGATGCTTTTATTCAAAAATTGTTCTGGTGCTTCATTGCAGGAACTCATAGTTGCTGGCTTCTCTTAGGACAGTCTCACATACAGTGTTCAAGAACTCTCTTATTGTTATTTTTGCTGAGCTTAGGAATTATTTCCTCAACATGTTAATATTTTATTTTTTATTTACTTGTACTTTTAGCGTATTTTACCTTCTTTTACATATGAAAACATGGTTTATACTAATTACAAGATGTCTTACTGTAATAAATGGAAACCTTCATAAAACTTTCCAAAGTTTTTTAATCTTGTTGCTTAGGCCCTTTGTTCACTTCCATTCAGTAGTGTCATAACCATTAAAAAAATCGCCTACCATAATATTCTATAATCTTTGCTGAACAGGACTATTTTTCTTTTGCATTTTGATACAGTTTTTACATTTGGCTGAGATATATTGATATATTACGTATTTGGATTGTCTTACTCTGCTTGTCAAGTAGAGTACAGTAAATAAAATTTTGGAGTTTGTACGTAGACTTTTATTAGAAGGCTGCCAAGTTTTATATTGTTGTTTCGATAGTGTATCAGTTCAGTATTAGCTCTGTCATATTGCAAACCTTCAATTACATACTACAATTGTATTTATTATTGCTATCCACAACTAACTTTAAAGCATAGGTCTACATGAAATGCAGATATGTAAACTTGAATTGTAATTAGGTCTTTTAGATTTATTCATTTATTTATATATTTATTTGTCTCAAAGAAACTAGTTTCTTCTATTTGTATTGTAACTTTTGTTTGAAATACAGTATTGCCCAAGTCTGAATCTAGTTTTTTAAGTAGTATTGTGGAATGTTTAATATTATGTATACAGGCACTCATGTTTTGGAAGTTCCAATTATCTAAAACAAGAATGCTTCCATTGCTGTTTGGATGTAAGTTGCTTTGCCATTGGATTCAGTCAAGTTAGAGTTTCCGTCTTGTTTTATGTATTTTAAATATTGGGCTTTGCTTCATCTCTCCATGTTAGTGATCAATATAATTTATGATAGTGTAATTCATCTCTTTATATACATATATATTATAGATTGATGTGATAAAGAAGTATAGTATAGTATATTTATACTGTAAACTGATATGAAAATGTTAGCAAATTTGATGGCATTTATTATTTTTCCAGATATCAGTTTTCCTCGAACCTTTTTACTTTAGTTACTGAATGATTTTTGTGTATTGGTTATGTGCCGTTGGCTTAAATCTCAATACTAGCTTATATGCTGTTGGTTTAGATTTCAGAAACCAATTTCAGTCTTTCCAATGAACTCTGTTGCATTGTAGTGTATTCAGTATAATTTATATTTAAGAGTGTAGGAACCTCCATATGGTTAGGAAACTTGACTCGGTACATGACAGACCTGTGATTAACCCCGTGTCATGGTGTTAGGAAGGGGATTCAGTCCAGATTTCCCAGCTCTAGTCTGTCTGTGTCCACAAAAAAGCTTTATTAGGAGTGTAGTCACAAGAACTCCCTTACAATTTATATATGTGGTGATACTGCAG
>JAXCGZ010003944.1:85000-119341 GCA_037179515.1 Halocaridina rubra
ATTAGATTCTGGGTTTTCACGACTCTTTCCAGCTGGGCTTGTTGCTTGGCTTATGAGTATGATAATAATTATCTATCAAACACCTTGACTCCCTGTGGGAAGAAAATGCAAAGGAGGGGCTACCCAGTCCCCTTTCATTGTCTCATTTAATCGACTTTTATGACACACAGGGGAACACGGAAGAGGTATACTTGTCCCCCCTCCCAAGAGTGATATGATATAAGAATGATAATAATAATAAATAAAATGATAATAATAGTATTAAAAAGATAATAATAATAGTAATTAAATTAAGGGCAAAGAAGCTTACTTTCATCGGGCCTGGGCACCAAGAAAACATAAAGCAAAGAGAAACAGAGATGGGGAGTGCTGTGACTTGTCAGATGCGAATGGGTAATAAGAGATGTGTAGAGAATACAGTAGAATGTTTGGTGTGGATGTAGGCATAGGCAAAGAATCGTATCTGAAAGAATACTTAACACCGACCTATCCAGGCCAATCCTATGTAAGTTCAAATGGCATTCAGACTACTGAACTTATGGAAAAAACTTTATTATGTATATGAGAAAATGGAAAAAAGTCTTTAACGAGGGGAATTATTACAAATGTACGATTTATATACATATTGTATTCTGTACGTAATTATACAGTATTTTATTTTGTAATGCAATCTTTGTTTTATACAGAAATATCGTGCTTATCCTAACTTATATTATGAAAAAGTTGTCACTTAGGCGTTAGAAGCATCACATTTTTTGAATAATTATGGGTTTTTAATCAATTTTAAGAGGACTCAAACAATACAGATTGAGAATTAATATATTTTACGGTAATTCTGTACATGCATAAGACTTCATATGAGGTACTCTGAGAGTAGTTTATATATACAGTATACCGTACCGCATACTGTATGGTTTTTTTCACCTCATTGGCACATTCAGCATGTTAACTTTATATGTAATACAATGGGTTCTTGAGAGGAACAGATATATTGCAAATGCACTTTACGATGTATAACTCTATACTATATAGATTTAAGTGTATTACACTATTTCCATTTACTTAGGGTGCCTTTTCTTTTATATTTGTAAATCATGGAACTGATATTGACTAGTGTAGGTATTTACATCTAATATACTAAGTTCTAACTTCTAAGTTTTTTGTCTACACATATAGTAATATTTATTTTTTTCAGCCTGAAAATGTTTTGCTGCTTAGTAAAAATCGTCAACACATCAAACTCATTGATTTTGGTCTTTCAAGAATGCTTACGCATGCAGAGGAAGTCAGAGATATAATGGGTAAGATATTTTCTTTTGCATCTGACTGCAAAGTACAGCAATTACTGCATGATCAGTATAGTTTGTCTTTGGATTTGTAATTAGGTGAATGATATGTATATTGAGAGGAAGTAGTCTGTGTGAACGAATGTTACTGAATGTGTTTTTTAGATGAATTTAGTGCCTTTCCTTTCATGAAGGTAATTAAGATTTTGTTTTAATACTTATACCATGTTGATACATGAGGAGAATATGAGTAGTAGAATTTATTTTGGAATATTAATGGGTTTTTTTGGGTATATGACAGCATTGCCCACGTACATTACATAAAGATACTATGACAGTATTTCTACTGACACAACTTTAGTAAAGTTTTCTCTATTCATGCAATCTGCAGACGCTAGAAATATGGGGACAAATATTCCCACCCATCCTTACCTTTTCTCTCAATTGTATTGCTGAAAAAGAAGATGGTTAGGATAGGAGAATGTCCATATCTCACACTTATTAACTGCCTTCTTTCTTGTTTATGTCACAAATAGTCTCTGTTCAAATGGGGGTGGACTCGGACATGTTAGAGCTGGGAGATGCCTCCCTCAGCTGCGTGATATTGAAAATTTTCATATGTCATTGGGTAGTTCCAGCTATTGCTAAAATTGCTTGTAATATGATTGATGAAATATAAAGCTTCGCCTTGAATTTTCCCACGTGTTTATCTTTCTGCTTAAGGATTTGTGTACTACTAGGAAGATAATTTTTTTTTTAATAATTCATCATTATTATAGTTTTATATATTGTAAATACCAGTGGGACTCAAAACTGAAGTTACATTATAAGTGAGTGAGGTTGTTATAAAACACAAATTACTTTCTAAGTGAGTGAGGATGTTCTTAAATTCATATTACTTTAGAAGTAAACGAGGGGTTTATTACCAAAGAACAAGCCTAGTCTAGTGGTAGACAGCTCCAAGCTTCTAAGTCGATTTAACTGCATTTAGCTACCGAGATGGAATAAATTATCGAGTTGGCTTTGTAGATTTTTTCACATCAGTCAGAACTTTAGAGAGAAAGGAGATTGTTTACTTATACAAACTTATATATGCACACCCAATTTTAGGCCTATACCATTGAGGCAACGGTCATGCTTTCTTGATTGACAGTGGCCACAACAGCCTAATAAATTTGTATTGGTACTGCACAGGTTTCCAGGGTACATACACAGAATTGAGACAGCATTAAAACCTAGGCATCATCTTCCTGTACCTTCTATAAGGCTTTGGGGAGGTCATGGAGTATAGATGTATGATAAAAAAGAACTAAATAATATGACAGTAGAGCTTCTGCATCATGTTATTCCCGTCTCTGTTTATAATTACAGTAATTCAGCACCTCTGTAGATGCTTTTGACCATATTCAGCATTTTTCTACTTTTGTTCCATTGTTGACTTCAGTGCCAAAAGTTTAAGGTAGTTTGCATTCAGATTTTTTTTGTAATCATATGTGACATACTGATGAGAAAGCTCGACTTGGGAAGGGACAATCCAGGTCATCCAGCCTTAAATACCCAGCTTCAACGTGTCTGTGTCCACCCCCATTTGAATGGGGCTTAGTAGTGGCACTTAAAACAGTAAAAAAAGTCAACTTATTCCTGAGTACAGTACTGCAATCGCTGTGTTTTGCATCATTATAATAAACTTCCCTGCTCGTTATGCAATAGATAGATTACATTTTTGCAAGTTTATTGATAATTTAATAATAAAAAGAAATTATTTTTAATTTCATATATCCTGAAAGTTTGCTTTATGCATATGCTGAAGAAGATACAAGGATCAGCTTTTTTTGTTAAACTGCTTATATATCTTAATCTGTGATTAGAACCATGTTCATAAATGTGAGTGTACTGATTAATTTTGGTATCCAGTACTTTTGTATTGTTAGTAATTTTGTGTTTGCAGCCTAAATAGGATCATTCCTAATAGAATTTTATGATCTGTTTTTACCCTAATTATTTGCAGTTTAGTATTATCAGCTTCTTCTATTAATGCTTGAAGCACAGTTCCTAAAAATATGTACAGTAATACATTAGTTCCTATTAATATGTTAAAATCTTAAATTGTACACCTGCTAGATATCCTCACCACACACTTAAGTAGATACGTTCACCTGAATAATTCTTACTTGACTTTGAAGAAACAGTGGTACAGACCCAAAATCTCATCTTCAGTACAGGAAAGGATTGAAATGTCTTGCTTTGCTTCTCTGAACATATAAATAATGGTATTGACTTGTGGTTGTGGTACTGGTATTGTCTGTAATATTAGCCACGGTAACGTCCCAAATGTAGTTATCAGCGCAATTTATGTACGCTAATTTCTGTTATTATTTCCAAAATCAGTAAAGTAGAATCCCAGATATTTTTGTTTTTCCTCTTTGCTCGTGATCAATACTATTGCATTTTCCACCAATGTATATTTTAGTTGTTACTTCTGTTGAATTCATGGAATTTTTTCCTTCCGGCACAGTGATATCCTGAGCTTTGCGATTTTTTATTAATATCTCTTTCAGCGAAAACATTTTATATATGCACCAACGAATGTATGATATATACAGTATTTAAAGTATTATTTGTTCTTGAACAAAGTATATTACTTTTTGTTGAAAAGGAAAGGCACTTATTCACATGCATGTTTGCTTGTAATAATTACTGAAAATGCATTTGAATTTTCACCACTTTAGTCATGTACTGAGAAATATATATAAGAAACGATGTGCTTGTAAGCTTCTCCCATTTTTATTTTTATATTTGATAGCTGTAATAATGTATTGCTTTGATTGAGTTATGATAATAGATTGAATTAGTTATACAGTTGGCCCTCATCTTACGTGGTTTTGAACATACACAGTCAAAAATTCTAAAATATATATATATACAGTATATATATAATTAAAAAAAAATTCCCCGTAAAAAATACATTGTAATGTACTACTGTACTGTGTTTACATAAATTTAAATTTGTTTAACTTAAAGTATATATAAAGTTGATAATAGATTATATACAGTGTACAGACACATTGATATAAAGATATTGAAAATAATCAGTTCTTTAAATAAAAAGGAAGTCGTGGAACCAGTTGACTATGTAAGATGTGGGGAATCTTTAATGTACTTGTGTATGTATTTGTGTCATAAACAACACCCTAATTAAATTGTGTACATGTCTAAAGTAACCATTTGTTTGCCAGTTAACAAAAATAGTATCCTTAACTTTATCCATAAAAAACTGTAATGTTAATGCAACCATGTGTTTTTATGGTGTATTTATCCACATTTAATTCAGGTACGGCAGAGTTTGTAGCTCCAGAGATTGTCAACTATGAACCGCTGTGCCTTGCCACAGACATGTGGGCCATTGGTGTCATTACGTATATCTTGTAAGTGAATTGTTCGTGTGTTAACTTTCACTTCAGCAAAGCTTATTTTCTAAGAATATTTCCTGATTTCTGAAATGCTCACCATGTAAGGCGTGTATGAATGTAGCTGTGAGCAAAGTTTTGCAGTTTGGGATGGAAGCTAATATATTTTACATCAGTGTGTGATTTTCCCTGTATGGTTGTTGCCAACCTGCCAACTCTGGCAGGAGAAAGATTGGTGTTGTTTGGTGTTTTCTGCATTCTTTTTTAATCCCCATTCAAATGTGGATGGATTCAGATGGGTCAAAGCTGGGGGGTTAAGGCTGAATATCCTTCCTAATACCCTGTGTTGGGCTGGAGTATGAATTTGCCACTTCCTCAGTTGAGCGCCCTTACCACTGCTCTACTAAGGTCCCATTTGGCAGGAGAATAGCATACAGTATCTGAAAAAAAGTGTTGAGATTTAATTTTGAAATTTCTTCCCGATTATTTTCTGTTAGGAGCTGTTTCTTGGCTTGTATTTGCTTTCAAGAATATCAACTTTGTGTCCTCTTTAAAAAAATGTAGATGATAATTCATTGTCAAAGGTTATGTAATTGCCGCTTTGTCACTCTTTTGGTTCACATGCAGCATATGGCAATAATTACTTTTTATCTGTATGTACTTGTACCTATTTACTTTTGTGTGTTACCTTGAACCAAGCAATCCTCTGTACACTAGTATTGTGTTTAAGTTCGGCTACACACACACACACACCTAAACTCGAATATGCAGCCCCCTTTTGGAATCCGCACTTGAAAAAGCACATAGCTAAGCTTGAAAAAGTTCAAAGACATGCCACGAAACTGGTGCCAGAAATACGCAATCTCAGTTATGATGAGAGGCTGAGGGAATTAGACTTACCATCACTCGAAGCTAGAAGAGTGAGGGGGGATATGGTGACAGTCTATAAATTCCTTCATGGTTATGATAGAGTGGATAGGGATCGATATTTTGATATGGCTGGCTCTAGAACTAGAGGTCATAGTTTGAAGCTTCGTAAGAAAACTTCTTCGCAGGATGTAAGGAAATACTTTTTCAGTGTAAGAGTAGTTGATAATTGGAATTGGTTAAGCGAGGAGGTAGTTAATGCTATCTCAATCCATAGTTTTAAGGACAGGTATGATAAGTATGACTAAGTCTAAAATGGAACCGATCAGGAGACGGGAAGATACGAGCTTTGGGCTCTTTCCCGTAAACACAATTAGGTAATCAATTAGGTAATCACACACACACACACACATATATATATATATATATATATATATATATATATATATATATATATATATATATATATATATATATATATATATATATATATATATATATATATATATATATATATATATATATATATATTATTTGCAAGTCTCCATATCTAGCTGAAACTTGCGGATATTTAGTTATTTATTTATTTATTTATTATTATTATATATATATATATATATATATATATAATATATATATATATATATATATATATATATATATATATATATATATATATATATATATATATATATATATATATATATATATATATATATATATATATATATATATATATATATATATATATAAAGAAATTACTTTAAGTTGCAAACCTGGAATGTACTCTGTCTATTTCCACTGTGCTGTCTTGGACAGTGTTTGTGCAAACTTTGAAGAATATTCTCATGTATACGATTTTGTTTTGTTCATGAGAGCTGCAGAATCGGTATTTTTGCTCATATGAAAGCCCATGCTCATTAAGATACTGTTTCACCATAGACATCAGACAACTAAATGCATATTCACAGAGCATGTTGAGTTTATAAAGATTATGCACTGATTATCAGTACAAGAGGAGATATGTGATATCTTGTGTTTTATTATACTTTTGTTAAATGTAGAATGCATTGCTCTTAACTAGATCTTCTTTCATTCAAAGATATTCATTGAACTTATGTGGTTTAATATTCCTATTTTTATCCGTGTTCATCCTTATATATTAATACATCCATATATATATGAGTATGTATTATTGTTTTTTAATTTGTTTTTATTTTCAAACTTAAAATGATTCATTTTGATTGTATACATGTATATACTTTCGTATCACATCCATCACAACTTTTTTTTCACCAAATGCCTTTAAATTAAATTTTTCTTGGCTTCCTAATTATCATAAGCATGTATGGAATTATTTTTGGAAAACGAAAACTTATTTTAATGGTCGCAATGAACATGAAATATTTGACCTCTTAAGTAGTAAAAGTTTAATTTATTTTTTCTGTATTTCATTGCAGGTTGTCTGGTGCTTCTCCTTTCCTCGGGGATACTCAGCAAGAAACTTACAATAATATAACGGCTGTGGATTATACTTTTGACACTGAAGATTTTTCTGGTACTTCCGATCTTGCCAAGGATTTTATCAGCCAATTATTACTAAAAGATGCGAGGTATAGTATATACTGTTTACTGAATTTTTGAGTAATTTTTGATTAGTGATGTTGCTGTTATTATAGGATTTATTTGCCAATTGTTACTTGAAGTGCATGATATAGTATTTACTCTTCACAGAACGTTTGAGTAATTATTGATTAGGGATGTTGTTTTTATAAAGTGCCTTTCTATATTTAGCAGATAAGGCTTCAATTTTTACTCCATTATAGCAGTAAATTGCTACTTGGCTCACAAATTACAAGGATTTTTTTTTTTTCATCTCTCCCATTCCAATTTAGAAAATGGTTTAGGGGATCTGTTAAATATTCTAACTGTACTATTACTGCATATTACTAATTTGGTTCTCAGATTATTATAAAAATATAATCAACCTTATTTTTTGCTATTTCATTTTAGAAAAAGATTGACCGTAGAGCAGTCTCTTGCTCATCCCTGGATAGCTCCTCAGTCTGAAGAACAGGAAGAGAAGCTTCGTGATGCACAAACTAATATGGATAACTTTAAGTCTTACCAGGCTAGACGTAGATGGAAGGTTTGTATATTTCTTTTGCATTAATCCCTCATTTTTGGGGGGTTCAGTTTTATCTTTGTTTATTTTTGACCATATTGAAAAAAGTGCGAGTTCTGTAATTAAATCCCAGTTTTTTTACAAATGTAAAATTTAGGTCATTTAACTAGAGCTGTTGGAGATACAAGTCAAAGTTTTTTCACTGATTGACTTTTCCATATCAGTGTTTCCATGTAGCTGTGGATGTGTCTCCTTTATGCCCGTGTTTTGTTTATATCACAAGATTATGCTGTATAAATGCAAATCTGTTTAGTGTTTAGTAGTAATATTGTCATGGGTATTGTGGGGAAGTTTTTATATATATGGAGGTAAGACCACTCTTGTAACACCACTTCCGAAGCCTTATTCGCCATTATATGACATAATCTAATACTGGCAATGAATTATAAGAGGAAATTGCCTCTCTAATGTCTGAATAAAACTTAGTCATTATATAATATTACCTAAATCCTTAATAGCTATTAATTCCAAGACATTAGCGAAAAATATTCTTGATTAATCCCATATTTACTGCACATTAGGAAGTTTTCTCTAGTGATAGTTAAATACTGGAAAAAATAAGAATCTAATGAAATGAGAATATCTTTTTTTTTTTTTTCAGCACTCGTTAAAAGTAGTCACTCTTTGTAATCGTCTCTCAAGAAGTGCCAAACTAAGAAGTCAGAGTGCAGAGCTGCTAGACTCCAGATCAAGTGCAATAACCTTACAGGAGGATCAGGTAAGTGATATACTATTCTCTTTATTTTCTTATTTTGTAGTATTGGCATACTGGGGACTAGATTTTTATATAAAAATTGTGGTTGCTCTTATTCGCGTTTCACAACTTGCATTTGTGTGACTGATGGGCCGAAGTATCTCAGCAATAAAATGTGGGAGTTGGGAAGTGACTGACTTAGGTTCAAGCCTATCTTGGGACTTTTGGATGGGCATTGATTCCTAATCCTCGAGTTCCAATCCATCTGTGTCCACCCCCATTCTTGGGGACAAATTTTGACAAAATTATGTGTTCCGTTGACATAAAATGATGCTGTCAATTGCACTGCATATGTTTGACTGCAAGCAAATGCTTGTTTGGAGAGAGAGAGATGCAAAGGAGTATTAGCTTTTTATATTATTTCTTACTCTGGTCTCCCAGCTTAGTACATCTTAAATTGTGCTGGCGTTGTGGAGGTGGATCAAGCTACCAGAAACTTTCTTTCATTCTACTATTACAACTGTCATATACGACAGTGAGATTGTTGACTGGCCTTGTTTGGGATGTTGGTGAATACAGTAGAAATTCATAGAAAGGGCGAGGAAGGAGATGGCAGTGGTATGGACATGGATTGAGAAGAGGTGATGACTACTTGGGCAAGAGGGTGATAGGGTTGGAGGAATAGAGGAAGGCCAAAGCAAAATGAATGTTTAAGTGAGAAAAGGCTAAGAAAAGATGAAACACAAAAACGAGGACTATGTAGGAGCTTAGTCAGGAACCCTGACACAATGTAGACATAGGAATAGGAGTAGTGAAAGAAGGAGTTAATTCGTTGGCTTATATCATACTTATTAATATACTAATTCGTATGAATGCTATCATCACTTTTCATTTAGATAGTAAAGGTTTTGGATTAGCACTTTTGTATGTCAAGCAGATGGCTTTTATTGAATTTTATTCTCGCTAAATTAGATTATAGAGTGTATTTTGTATTATTCAGTATAGTAAGTGTAGAAGTCTACCTTACATCCATTAACTGCGGAAGTTGCTCGAATTTTTCATTAGTTTGTTACATGGCAATTTTGCATTTAGACAAGTAATGAAAAGATAAAAGGTTAGATTTTGTATGTGAAATATTTCTTAAGCCTTTCATTTTGACATTCTGATATATCCACATTTATCGAGACTATTGTTCTTTTGACATTCATATATCCTGGTCTCTCAGAAAAAGTCACTTTACGCTTTCATATGATTAACATTAAAAAAATGTAAGGCTAACCTTCAGATTTCTCTTTTATTTTTTTATTAATAAATGACTTTAGGCTGCAGCTAGTGATTTTTATTTCTATTGTGAAAAAATTTATGAGAGTTGAAGCTATAGGAATGACATTACCAAATTTTTCTCCTTTTTTCACTACTCCCATTTTCTCGCCGATGTAGGGTTGAGGTCTGTGACTAGGCTCCTCAATAGTCCTTGGATTTACGTCTGATTGTTTTAGATGCTTATTGCACCATGTAGAGTTTAGTTCTTGGAGAGTTTGTGAATGAGTTGCATTATTTATTTTGAAAAGCTCATCACTGTTAGGATCCTACTTCCGATTATATAAAACTATATTCTGCTGTTTTCCAGCAAATAAATTTTCAGAACTTACCAAAACTTTATAATTCTTTTCATTAGGCAGTCTGTATCTCGTAGGTCATTATACCTTATAAAAGCCATTAATAATCCATTGAAAAACTACAATGTTAATTCATGAACCGTACCTACCCATTGGTTGGCTGTCCCACATCAACTGATGTTTATTTTTGTTGCCACAGTATAGCTGATGGAAGGGTGTAGGATATTCCAGCTATAATAGAGCCCTGTTTCCTTCCCTTTTCTGTTTTGTTGTGGCCACGCTGATGGCTTCAGCACGATATGTCATCATATCGAAAAATTCTAAGGGTGAACATTACCCCACTTTCTTTGTACAATACATTAATAAATTATGAGGTAATTTTACATATAATATTTGAAAGGAGTTATGTCTCTTATTCAGTACAAACCTCATACCAGATCATTAAAGGACTTAAGTTGTAATAATATAATTTGCAGGTAGTTGATCTGTCATTCTTTTTTCTTATTTATGGAGTAAGTCATTTGCGTTGCAGGCTTGGATGTAAAATTTCACACATTCTACTGGTTGTGTGATATGTTTATATGTAGAATCTGTTAGGAAGCTGCTGTCCCCACTATGATGACTAATGATGTACTTCTTGACATTTTTTTAACTTCATACTTGAGAGGTACTGTACTTTAATTTCTCACGTAAAGTGGAAACTGCATTACTCTCACTGCCACCTCGATTTTTTTTTTCTAGAATGAAATCAGGCACTGTGTTAGTTTCAGGATTCCTTCTTAATTTCTCCATTTTCCGCAGTCAATACTCGTACTTGGAAATATTTTGAGCATATATTTTGTGTATCTAATTTCGTAGCTGCTGTCATGAATGTTCAAGAATTTTGCCACATCATGTAGAATATCCTTAAACCAAGTATCAGTACTCATGAATTTGATGATTTATTCATCATTCTCAAGCATGTTGAGATTGTGTTCCTTGCCATTTTATGTCACTATTAATCCCCATATGGGGTGGACACATACAGGTAACAGCTGGGGAATTAAGGATCGACACCCCTCATTATGCCTCACGATGGGCTTGATCAAGAGCCAGTCATTCAATAGATTATAAATCTTAAAACTGTGCTACCGCTGTCCCTCACGTTGAGAGTGTGTAAGAGGATATATTTCAGTGTGAGTGTGTTTGTACACCAGTATGGAAGAAGAAATATGGCTGTGAATTTGGTTAAGGATAATATACTTGCACAGCTTGTGTCCTATTTGTTTGTATGGATTACAGTACTAACAAACAAGTATTCGTGACAGCTATTTGCGTTCTTGCCATGTAGTTTCTGTATTTACTTTATTAATTTCACTTATTAGCTTCTCTCTTACTTCTCTATAAAGAAAAATTTTCACCAAAATATAATTTCTATTGTCACAGATTAACTTTTAACCATTGCTATTTATTAGATTTAAACAAAGTGGGCCACAGGAGGTTTGTTAGAGCTTGCTATTCGGAAAGGGACTACAGTCAGAGCGATCCCACTGCAGGATGTTAGAAAAGGCATTCAGCCTTATTCAACCTGTTCCATCATATCTGTACACATAAAGTCCATCTGACCTTGCTATAATTTTGTTAAGTCTTGTTTTTCTTCTTTCTTCAATAATATAGCCTTAAAATATTGATATATAGCAACTCATTTCAAATACCAATCAATTTGACAATTTAATGTTACTAAGTGGATACAGAGCTGAAAAGAGAATTAAATTGTTGTGGTGCAGGAATGTAAATATTGTATAGTAATAGTGTTTTCAATGTTTGGGGACCATGGTAGCGCTGTGGTTAGAGCGCTTAACTCTGGAAGTGAAAAGCTGCATAAGAGTCCACTGCATGGTGTTTTGAAGGACATTCAGCTTTAATTCCTCAGGTCCATTCTGTCTTTGTCCATCCCCATTTAAATGGGATTACCAAATTAAACACAAAAACAATATACAATAGTGTTTTCAAGATTAGTCTCTTATTTTTCTGTGTTCCATTATAGTCTTTTTTTCTTTAGAATTACAACGTATATTGTTATAGTATTGAATCACACATTCACGATTAATATTTGTTGTTTACCGTAATGAAGTACTAATAATTACGTATTATGACTAATTTTTTCAATGCTGAAAATGTTCGTTGATAACTCTACAGTTGTGTTTAAGAACTTTTAGGTTTTAAGGCAGTGTTGAACTTTCTGTTATTACACATTTTGATGTGTAATCATACTCCGTTACTTCGTAAAGCTCTATAATTTATTTTATATTTTTCTTATTTATTTAAGGAAAAACAATTTACATTTCTTGAGGAACATATTCATTTGTTCTTTGAATCTTGATGATCTGTTCTTCAGAAATGATTCCCCTCTAATAATGCCACGAAAAAGTTGGATCCTGTGCAGAAAAGTAACCTCAGGGTGCTCTAGGGTTAATCTAACCATATACTGTACAGGGTTATTTAACTTTACATGGGATTCTGAGGGTTACTCATTTTTACTAGATCCTAAGATTTTAGGATTTTCATTACCGTTTATTTTACAGAATTTTCCGTTTATTTACCTTTTTGGCACTATTATGGTACCTATCTATACCGGTACACATAAGCCATTTTCATATAGGAGGAGTGGCTGAGTCAAGGCAAAATGGAACCTATATAATTATTTCTTGTCCTACTTGACCTCAGTTTATTACTTATTTTCCCACGTTATGTTTTTGAGCAACTTTCTTTTATGATTTCTTTTAAAATCTATAAAAAAAATAAAACTCCTTAGCATTGCTACGCTCTTCTCTTGCAAAAGGAAATACTTTCACCTTTTGCTTATTTCTCATCATAAATTACGTAATTATATGCTTGACTTGTTGGCAGAAAGCTTCTCTCGGTATTGGCTTTTTTCATCATTACTTATATATATATATATATATATATATATATATATATATATATATATATATATATATATATATATATATATATATATATATATATATATATATATATATATATATATATATATATATATATATATATATATATATATATATATATATATATATATATATATATATATATATATATATATATATATATATATATATATATATATATATATATATATATATATATATATATATATATATATATATATATATATATATTATATATATATATATATATATATATATATATATATATATATATATATATATATATATATATATATATATATATATATATATATATATAATATTTTTTTTTCAGTCCTCCGAATGTGTTTTTTTTTTTTTACTTGTGTGTCTTTGATGTGTACGTATATTGGTGTGTATACTGTGTGTCTTTGATGTGTACGTATGTTGGCGTGTATACTGTTTCTGTTCATTTTATTTTTTTACCATTGAACTTTATGTATTGTGGCTTCCCTTCATCTCAGGTTTTGTCTATTTATTTTTTACGAAATTGCTAGTCCATAAAATCGTTAAGTATAAAATTACAGACTAAGCCGTGAAAATATCAGTACAGGAAGTGATTTTAGGTACCTCTCACGCTAGTATGTATGTGCGTATATATGTATGTGTGATGAAACTAAAGTTGCTTTTACGTGTACATTAGAAAAATACAAAAGCAAGCACATTTACACATGATGACAAATTAATATCTTTGTAGACAGTGTTTTTTTTTTCAGTTTTTAAAACTTCTCAGAATTATTTTATTGACGATAATGATATTACACGGTAAAAGAAATCCCAAAATATGGGGTAAGGTTTTTTTTCCACGTGATTTTCGTTCTTTGTCGTTGATTTTATCAACGGTTGAAAAGAACGTATTAAATTTCAGAATATTAAAATTATGTATCATTACTTCTACATCGAGCTGGAGTTACAGATACCGTCGATTTTTATTAATATTAGTATTATTATTTTTTTTTTTTTTTTGGAATTTTCCAAGAAATTCTGTTGTGTTAGGAATTTATCGTTATCATCCGTAAATGTTTGGTCCAGAACTCGAAGACTTAGAAATACATTTGCATAGGTTCATTAAGAACATAATTAGTCAACACCTATCGGTGACGTACAGCTTTACATAGGAACTGCGAATGTTCTTGTTTATAAGTTTAACTGCCATGAGGCGGCGGAATGGGTGGGTGAGTGGGCGGACTGTGTCGTAGGGCGGAGAGGCATTAGGAATAAGTGGAGCAGCATGAAGTGCTTCAGTACCTCTGGACTTCAGGAGTCCATTTCCTCGCTCAGTTCTGTCGTAGTTGTCTTGCGGTTTCCAACAGAACCCGAGGTTCTTTTACCGTATCAGCTGTTTCCGTCATTCCTGCTGCTCTCGGAGACTCACTCGCTTTGGATGCTCGAAGGAATTTTTTTTTTTTTTTTTGAGTGTGACACCGGGACTGGCATGGGGCGCGGGGACCAAGAAAGCATTGTGACCAAGAAAAAGTAGAAGTTTAAGGACAAGGTAGAAATAAGAGAATGATAAACAATAAGGAAAGGACTGGCAGAGAGAATAGTCGAAATCATTTCAAACGGGTAATTTCCTCTCGAAGGATGCTTTTGAGTGAAGCACTTTGAAACGGGATAAATAATTGTTATTTTAGTGTTTTCTTATAAGAAGTGCACTCAGGGTAACAATTACATTTGCCAAAACAAGTCCTTCGCAAGAAGGCAACCGTCCTAGCCCTTGGTAGAAAAGGGAGTCCGTGACGTAAAACAGGAACGTATAAGAAGTGATACGATTTTGATTTACGTTATTTAATATTTTTTTTTTAAGTTTATACTTGAAAAATTGAATGTGAAGTTTGAGTTATTGATAACGCGTGGATCTATTTTTTTTTCTATAATGAATAATTCTTTTTAGTTTTGCATTTTGAAAACTCTCCAGCTTCGTGATTTGATAAACTTTGACATTTTGAATATTCATTTATTGATTCATTTGGTGCTCTTGGAATGTAAAGAAGAAAAACAATACACAAAACCGTGTTTATGTATGATAGATTGTAGTTTTAATGTCACGAAACTTAATTTTTTTTTTTTAGTTATATTATCGTATCTGTAAACTTTGTAAATTTTGCTTTGATTAGGTATGTTATTTGTCCTCTGTTAATATAAAAAAAAAAACTTAGAAAAAAAAACTTTTTTTCAATATCTGGTGATTTTTTTATGCGATATGGATTCGCCGATTTCAGAATTGGACTATGAGGTAAGCCAAATATTATGTACGTGTTCATTGTGTAATATTTTACAGTATGGGTTTTACATGGGTTCAGTTTTTAATGTACTTCATTATTTTTCTGTAATTTTAAGAACACATATGTATCTTTTGTGGTCCATACATGCTTTGATTGTGTAATATGCATTATTATTATTATTATTATTATTATTTATTTATTTATTTATTTATTTTTTGTGGTGCATTCACGCGTTGATTGTGTAATGTGCATTATTATTATTATTATTATTATTATTATTATTATTATTATTATTATTATTATTAGTATTGTTATAATTATTATTATTACTATTATTATTATTATTATTATTATTATTATTATTATTATTATTATTAATGATAGTAGTAATACGAGTAGTAGTCGCTGTATTATTATTATTATTATTATTATTATTATTATTATTATTATTATTATTATTATTATTATTATTATCATCATCATCTCCTTGAGGAAAAGATCTGTTGTGTAATAAATAGATTATTCAAGGTTGGCCTTAAGGAGAAAGCCGACGTGCCGCAATGACAAGCTCCGAATGCATCCCTAATGACGGTTTTTAGATTATTATTATTATTATTTTTTTTTTGGCCGACTTAGCGATGGTCTCCAGCAAAATAATTTCAGTCCTTTACTAATACGTGTCGTCATAGGAAACTTAGTGTGGTTTGTCGTCATAGGAGACTTAGTGTGGTTTGTCGTCATAGGAGACTTAGTGTTGCACAGGGAAGGGCAAAGAAAATTTCCCTAATCGGGCCCGGGCTCCAGGAAAATATTCAAGAAAAAGGAAGAGACAGCGTTTAGGAGTGCTCTGATTTGCCAGATGTGAAGGGATAGTAAAATATGCTCAACGAATACGTTAGAATATTCTGTGTAAATGTAGCCATAAGGAAAGAACCGTTACAGAAGGAAGACTTAAAATGGAGCTGTCCTGACTAGTCTTATTCAAGTCCAAAATACCCTCACTTGTAGTACTGCAACGGGTGGCAGATGCCAAGGGTTGCTCTGGTAATTTAGATATATATCTCTGTTGTGTTAATTTACTTATTTTTCATACAGCTTCGAGACAAGTGAAAACTTACGTATACATAGGCAATCACACGGAGGTATTTGTCTAGACGCCCCATTTATTTATGACTTCCTCCACCGTTATTTATACAGCTAGGAGACAGGGAACCACGAACAAAGCTCTCCCAATGAATTAGGTGTTTACATGTACACAATGACACGCATGTAGTACGAATTTTGAAAGACGAATTTGTGACTGTAAATCAACTTATTGGTAACATCTTCCACCGTTATCTCTACAGCTTGGACACGGGTAACCACAAACTGTGCTCTCTTCCGTAAAAACCGGTAGGTGGGTACATACATACACATAGGCAATCAAACGCATGTATGTATTACAAAGTCTGGAAGACCAATTTATTTATGACTTTTTTTTTCCACCGTTATCCGGAGGAGGGAAAAGCGGAAGTAGTTAATATAAGTTGCCTTCGGTGTCGGTCACTTCACTCTCAAAAGAGGAAGAAGAAGGTTCTCGCGTTCCTTTTCTCTAAAAGAAAAAGAAGGAAGGAAGGGATTGTAAGAGATAATAATAATGATAATAATAATAATGATAATAGTAATAATGATGATAATAATAATAATAATAATAATAATAATTTATAAAATGTTATTTCCTGTTCGCACTAGTTATTAATACTTGAGAGAGAGAGAGAGAGAGAGAGAGAGAGAGAGAGAGAGAGAGAGAGAGAGATAAATATTATTACATTCAAATACATCGTGAAAATTAAATCTCTCTATTCTCGTGTTTGCGTTAAATTATGCACCGGTATCAACGCATGCATGGGCGCCCCGTCAGCCGTGTCTGTATGGATTTGTTTTTACAAGGAGGTGTGTGTGTGTGTGTTTATGTGCGTGTGTGTTTACAATATGAATAATCTAGTCACTGGTGGAGCAAGCTAGCTCATCTGGGTGTTGGTTGCAAACCCTGATGTATAGAGGCGATTGGTGTAAGAAAGGGCCTGAAGCAGTAAAACTGAATGAAAATTAAATGGTGTTCTCCAAGAGGTTAGTATAAAACAACGACCGCTTATGAATGTTAGAAAAGATGCCGACAGAGAATATGTGGGTACTCGATGCTGGTGCCAAGACAAGAGGTGGAGACAGTTGATGTCAGATAAAACATCGAGGCAGAACAAGGAATTAATCTCCAAAGAAGCTAGCAAAACAAACAAACAAAAACAAAAACATTTATTTCCATTTTGTACAATGGTTATTCAACATTAATAGTAACTTATAAGTAGACATGTAATTAAACTAACAAATAAGAGGGTTAGACATATAGTTAAATTAAATGTAGCTTTCATAGAAAATAATAATGCTGTAATAAAAATGTTACAATAATGTTAATAATAAAGTAGTAAGTATGCCAATAGATACAGGAAAACAACGGCCCCATATGAACATGGGGAAAACTTGGCAATCAGTAGCAGTGGCTCTATTGATATGACTGTTGTCAAGAAGGGCATTGGACCATAAAACTCTGAGCCCAAATAAAAAAAAAAATAGACCCCAAGAACTCAGTGCAAAAAAGGCATCGATCCCATATGAACATATGAAAAAGCTGTAGAAAATAATGTATGCATGAATGCAAAGCCTGTCATGTGAAAGTGAAAACCCTCGAAAGACTTGCATCATCACTTTGCATGTCCCTGTGGTCGAACATTATCTGTTTCTTCCATGTTTTGTTTGTTTCTTTGTTTGTTGTTGTTTTTATTCTTTTGAGGTCTTTCGTTTAGGAACGAATATGATTTTATTTATTATTGCTTTAGTTATTTATTGGTCTGTTTGTGAGAGAAAATTCATACAGTCTTATGAGACAAGATATAGAGGCTGTGTATTATTATTATTATTATTATTATTATTATTATTATTATTATTATTATTGTTTATTATTATTATTATTGTTTATTATTATTATTACTATTATTATTATTATTATTATTATTATTATTATTATTATTATTATTATTATTATTATTATTACTATTATTATTTTTATTAAATATCTTCTCGTCACATAAATTACCTTGGTCATATAGATGGAAAGTTTTACCTTGGAAACGTAAATATATTTTTGTTATGAACTATTATCAACTTTTCAGTGCAAAAGTATGGCTTGCTTTCTTACGTGTACAAAAAAAAAAAAAAAAAAATTTCGCGTGTCTTGTAAGAATGGTAAAAGGTAGTCTTTCTGTCTTTAGCAATGGAAGGAATACCTAGCTCATTTTAAGGTCTGTCACTACAATATTTTGCTATTGAGGAATCGTGTTCCTTACCTGCTGATAATTTTCTTTCGCTCTGTCAGGTGTCATAAGAACTTTCGTGGTGTAGTTGAAGTCTGAAGTTAGTTCATTTACCTGTGATGTGAGCATGAATATATATGATGTTTTGCATCCATACATCCATGCGTACTTACATGCATACATATATACATACATACATGAATACATACATATATACATGCCTAAATTTCTACTCGTAAGTTAGGGAGGTGGCCCAGACAAAGTACACATTATACACCCATTCACATCCACCTTTCTTCTCACTAACAGGCCACCAATCTCCTCCCTTTTACTCTCGCTTATTTTACAACCACGTTCATCCAGAGACCCAATTACTAAACGTGAAAATTACTAATATCTTTGGCCGCTTTCACACCAAAGTGGCGCTTCGCACATGGCATGCCACATGGCACACCAGTTGAAAGTGAACATCCGGAAATATATGAAACCTTTCACACAGAAGTGGCGTGACACTTCCCATGTGCCACGTGCGACTTGCGACGCAAGTCACACGTGGCACATGGGATGTGTCACTCCTCTTCTGTGTGAAAGGTTTCATATATTTCCGGATATTCGTTTTCAACTGGCGTGCCACGTGACATGCCACCTGCGAAGTGACACTTTGGTGTGAAAGCGGCCCTTGATCTGATTAGATTATTTAGCAGTTGGCTAGAACGAAAGCACTCCGTAGATGTAGAACTCTGTATAAAATAAAGATAATGTACACACAGTACTTTGTGTTCGTGATTATCGTTAGTTTGGTGTATCTGCAAATATAAATCATACTGTACGTGAAACTTTCATTTTAAAATGTTTTCCTGTGCTAGATATGTTAGCATAGCATGTTTCGAAATACACATGGTAGTTTTTTTTTATGAATGTGATACCGGTACTGGCTAAGCAACTTACCTCCATCGGGCCCGGGTACCATTAAAAATTTAAGAAAAAGTAAAAGATTGAGGGTAAGGCAGAAATAAGGGAATGATATACAATATAAAAGAGAGGCTGATAGAGTAATCATAGTAATGAATATCTACTTTACTGATGAGAAAGAAATCAAATTAGATATTTGCACTCAAGTCCGACTAGCTTTGATAAATTAAAATCGCAAAAGCATACATGTATGAAGCGTTCTGTCTGCTTGCAGCTGTTGGTTAGGTTACCTAACAAATGATAAAAAAGAAACTAAATGAATCCTTAGCTTTTATTATCCCTTCACATCTGACAAGTCATTACACTCTCCATCTCTGTTTCTCTTTACTTTCTGTATTCTTCGTGCCCAGGCCCGATGAGGGCTGTTTTATTTTATAATTTATTGGCCCGTCCTAGTGTCAAAAAAAAAAAAAGGAGAAAGCGTGGAATACATCCAGCACTTATCTTTTTTTCTAGCCCTTGGTAGAAAAGGGAGTCCGTGACGTAAAACCGGAACAAGGTATGGCAAGTGACAGAAGTATACAGTACAAACACACTCATTGTAATATTTTCCCCATAGTTTTACTGTGTTAATAAAAATAAAATCATACTGTACATTAAGAACATAGGTGTTTACACAAAACCTTGTGAAACTTTCTCATAGATTAAGTTTGTTTACAATACTGTGAAAGTATACACAGCACACGTGACAATCTGAAGCTTTCCCCTAATTTAGGTATTAAGACAAATGGAGAGAAAACGTACAGTAAAGTTTTCAATATGTGGCCGAAATAAAACACAAGTCTTCCTTCTGGAACGGCTCTTTTCCTATGCCTACATCTACACCGAATATTCTGACGTATTTCTCTTATCATCCCTTCTCATCTAACAAGTCACAACACTCCCCATGTTTGATTCTCTGTGCTCTCTTTCTCATCATTATTCATTACCTTGACTATCCTATCAGCTTGTGTCGATTATTCTTTATCATTCTCTGATTTCTGCCTTTTCCTTAAGCTCCTTCTATCTCTTTAAGTTTTCTTGGAGCCCGGTCCCGAAGAGTTGCATTTTTTTTCTTTTTTATCCCGTTGTTACACTTTAAAAAAGTGTCAATCTGTGTGAATTAAAATTTGCTCTGTGTCTAGTGCTACTGTCGACCTCCAAGGAGACGCAGTACGTAATGATATACAGACACGTGTCTTCTTGGTGTGGTTAAGATGCGTCTCCTATGGAGTAAAACATACATTGTGTGTGTCAGTATGTGTTGAAAATATATGTTAAGGTTATAGGTTCGTTAATAAGTGAGTTAACTTGCAGTACCGATAACTCTTAGCCTTTAGTATTCCAAGAGACTAAGTTAGTGTGATACCAAGTATTAAAATATATGCAAGACATTTGACACTGTTTTAGGCCGCTTTTATACCAAAGTGGCACGTTGCACGTGGCATGCCACGTGGCACCCCAGTTGAAAGCGAACATCCTGAAATATATGAAACCTTTCATAATGGACGTGTCACGCCACTTCTGTGTTAAAAGTTTCATATATTTTCGGATGTTCGTTTTTAACTGGCGTGCCACGTGCGACGTGTCACTTTGGTGTGAAAGCGGCCTTAGAGTGCCCATAGCTTAGGTGTTTTGACTAATTGAGAAAACATCATCACATCTAGCATTAAGAAGTTATATTTTCACATGCAGTATGTCGGCAATACTAACATACATACATAACTTCGTGTTTGAGTTTTCAATTTTCAGTCTCGGTTTGACCAAGTCAAAGCGCGCCTTTATTAGGTTTTAGTTGTAAATTTCCTCCCAGAGCCCCTTCCGTATGCTTTGAAATTTTGCAGAAGGTAAATACCAGGGGGGAATTCCGTTTCCTCGCTCCCTGTCCCATTTAATGGTGCTACCAAATGGAAAACATTCATATTAAACCTAGAATTTGTGTTATTTTCCCACGCATAGATGTGTTAACAAATGTGGAAATCCTAGAGCACATGTAACACTACTGTATTTAATATTATCTCATAGATTAAGCTAGTTAACAAATGATGTAATTGTGGATTGCACGTGGCGCTTTTAGTGTGTAAAAGCTTTCCTTTTTATAGAGTTCTTACGGAGATGTACTAAATATTTTCCGCATTTCAAAACCCAAGTGGGAGATGATATACTCTCTGAGTGGTTTGTGTGTGTGTGTGTGTATGTTTGTGCCCATATATACAGCAGAGTACGCACACACATGGTTACATATATATATATATATATATATATATATATATATATATATATATATATATATATATATATATATATATATATATATATATATATTTTTTTTTTTTTTTTTTTTTTTTTTTTTTTGCATCAGATTTCACGTACATGTTGTATACATAGAATATATGCATGAGTACATGAATGCAATTTTGAAGGTACATGTTATATACAGCTAAATTTCATTTTATCAAAAATGTATGCACATGTACAAAGGTTTGTATGTATATACAGTCATGTAAATACATGTGCGAATCATGTGTACTATGTGTTCATTTGTCCCGTAATGTTCCTTTCTACATACATTGCAAGTACCTGTAAGTACATGTACAAAACATCATTACCTGTGTGCTTATATGCAGTGATGTTCATGGCTGTGTCTGTATAATAAAACAGTACTTGTTAGCACGCGTGCATTTCCGTACATCGTATCATGTAAGTGTATGTAGGGTGCGTACATACATACATATGTGCGTTACTGTTCCTTTCTCTTCATACTTAATACTCTACGTGTGTGCTGTTGTACTGGTGCTTTCATTGTGTAATAAAATTACATGTACATACCTTGTGTGCAGGTGAATATATGTACTCACCGTGTCTTCTCGTGAGTACTTCTAGATACCGTGTTTATGTGAGTATTACCATGTGTGGTTGTTAGTACATTTCCTGTGTGTACGTGAGTACGTTTACGGACTGAGTGTGCAAGTGAGTACATGTACTTTCTTTGCGCCTGTGTACTTGCACGTACAATGTCCGCATGTGAGTACGCGTATATACTAATGTGCGTGTGAGTATCTGTACGTACCTGTATGCATGTTAGTACGTTTACATACCGTGTGCATTTGCGTAAGTGTATGTTCATATGTGCACGTGAGTATGTGTACGTATCGTGTGTGCATGCGAGTTCGTGTTTGTACCTTATGTGCTCTATACTGTACTCGCTCCTTTCTCTTCTTCTAATGACTGCTCAACAAGGCTTTGCTTAAGCTGTGATTATTTTTAATTGCGGGAACATTGCACAAGACACTGTATTATTGCAGATGGTTCTTCTTCTTCTTCTTTTGCATCAAAAAAGTATAAAAATTTCTATCTTAACCGGTATGTTACGTAATCAAGATGATGCATTTAATAATATACTTCAGCAGTGTTTCGCGCCTGTTTGTATGTGTGTATATATATATGTGTATATATGTCCGTGTGTGTGTGTGTGTGTGTGTGTGTGTGTGTGTGTGTGTGTGTGTGTGTGTGTGTGTGTGTGTGTGTGTGTGTGTGTGTGTGTGTGTGTGTGTGTGTATGCTACCACAATGACAGTATATAGCAGTGGTGCTTAACCTTATTTTGTGTAGCGACCACTTTCAACTAGTTGCATGGCCTAACGCTCCCCTTCATTTGGGAAAGTCAGGAAATGTGAATAAATTTTCTAAATGTGGATGATAAAATAATTTTACTAAAAAATGCAGAGTATAAACTCTAAAAATGACGTAGATAAAAGTGAATAATGTCTAAAACTCTTAATTTACCTTAATTGTGATTTAATGGCTTTCTTGTGCGTGATGAAATCTTGCTGCGAGATTTTCTATTTGTATTGTGTTAAGTGTTTAACTAGTGAAGAGATGCGACCCCATATGAAAATGGGAACGCAAATAGAGGAAGAAGAAAGAAGAAGTGTTTAACTTTTGTTTTATTTAAGTAAATATAACAGCCCTGTCATGTATAATAGAATAGCTCTTGACGTAAAAAAATTAATTTATTATGTTAGCTCACCCCCCCCCCGCAGTGCCTCCAAGAACTTACTGCCCCATTTATCAAGCCTAGCGCCTCCCAGGGGACGCTATCACCAAGGTTAAGAACCACTGGTATATAGTATGACGTGCTTCTTTTCCTGCTGCCTTTCAAGCTCACAGTTGTATGAAAGGCTTGTGAAGTAAACTCTTTTCGAAAATCCGGAGGGAGAAACCCGAAGGCAGTTCATGGGGATGAGTGCTCCAAACCATCCTCTGGCATGTCCTGCAACGGTGCTTGATTCCCAAACGTACTGATTCTGTCTTTCCTTGGGAGTTAATCAGCAGTGGCGAGGGGGAGGAATGTAAAATGGGCTAGACACTTTTTTATATAAAACCCAGGCAAGCAGCAATGCATCCAGCTGCTGTAGCCCTGTGCCAAAACTTAAGAGTCATATATACACGCGCGCGCGCGCGCGCACACGCACACACACACACACACACACACACACACACACACACACACACACACACACACACACACACACACACACACACACACACACACACACACACACACACACACACGATGAGAGGCTGAGGGAATTAAACTTACCATCACTCGAAGCTAGAAGATTGAGGGGGGATATGGTGACAGTCTTTAAATTCCTTCATGGTTATGATAGAGTGGATAGGGATCGATATTTTGATATGGCTGGCTCTAGAACTAGAGGTCATAGTTTGAAGCTTCGTAAGAAAACTTCTTTGCAGGAGGTAAGGAAATACTTTTTCAGTGTAGGAGTAGTTGATAATTGGAATTCACTAAGCGAGGAGATAGTTAATGCCATCTCAATCCATAGTTTTAAGGACAGGTATGATAAGTATCACTGAGTACAAAATGGAACCGATGAGGAGACGGGAAGATACGAGCGTTGGGCTCTTTCCCGTACACACAATTAGGTAATCACACACACACACACACACACACACCACACACACACACACACACACACACACACACACACACACACACACACACACACACACACACACACGCAGATTGCATATTCCTAGACTTCCAGAAAGCGTTTGACACTGTTCCACATGGGAGACTTATTAGGAAGCTGCAATCAATGGCTAGAATAGGTGGAAATGTTTTGGAATGGATAAAAACTTACTTAGAAGGAAGGGAACAGAGGGTTAGAGTAAGACACTCAGTGTCTGAATGGAGAAGAGTTAGTAGTGGAGTTCCACAGGGTTCAGTTTTAGGGCCACTTTTGTTCCTTGTATATGTAAATGACCTACCAGAGTGTAAATTCATTCATGAATATGTTTGCAGATGATGCAAAGATTGTGAAGAAAGTAAAAAACGAGAACAATGGTAGAGAACTTCAGGAGGATCTAAATAATCTGCATGAGTGGTCAGAAAAGTGGCTAATGAAATTCAGTACTTCAAAATGTAAGGTAATGAGAATGGGTACAAGTGCAAGAAGGCCCAAGCTTGACTACTCGGTGGGTGGAGTACAACTTCAAGAGACAGAAAATGAGAGAGATCTAGGAGTAAACATACTGGCAGATTTGTCTCCAGAAATACATATAAATGGCATAGTAAGGGCAGCATATGCATTCTTATCAAATGTAAGGGTAGCCTTCAGGCACATGGACAAGGAAATGTTCAGAAATATTTATGTAACCTATGTGAGGCCAAAACTCGAATATGCAGCCCCCTTTTGGAATCCGCACTTGAAAAAGCACATAGCTAAGCTTGAAAAAGTTCAAAGACATGCCACGAAACTGGTGCCAGAAATACGCAATCTCAGTTATGATGAGAGGCTGAGGGAATTAGACTTACCATCACTCGAAGCTAGAAGAGTGAGGGGGGATATGGTGACAGTCTTTAAATTCCTTCATGGTTATGATAGAGTGGATAGGGATCGATATTTTGATATGGCTGGCTCTAGAACTAGAGGTCATAGTTTGAAGCTTCGTAAGAAAACTTCTTTGCAGGATGTAAGGAAATACTTTTTCAGTGTAAGAGTAGTTGATAATTGGAATTGGCTAAGCGAGGAGGTAGTTAATGCTATCTCAATCCATAGTTTTAAGGACAGGTATGATAAGTATCACTAAGTATAAAATGGAAGCGATCAGGAGACGGGAAGATACGAGCTTTTGGCTCTTTCCCGTAAACACAATTAGGTAATCACAATTAGGTAATCACACACACACTCCCTTTTGTACAAGGGTGGTCGAGATAATACAAAATCTTGAAATCGCCACAAGAAACTGCAAAAGAGGAAGCGTTATCTGTCCCTTCGTTTCCACTCCCATTCAGTAATATATATAATATATATATATATATATATATATATATATATATATATATATATATATATATATATATATATATATATATATATATATATATATATATATATATATTGTTCGATGGAATTTTTATTTTTATGATATTATTTTGTTGATTAAGTTAATTTTCTCTGTGTAAAATTTATATTTTTTGCAGCCCACTTTAATGAGTATTGCGAATTTAATCGCATACTTATTTTAAGTGGTATTGATTAAGAGAATGATTAAAGGTAGATATGTCATTGACCATCGAATTTTTGTGTCTCATGTTGCGTTTATTATTCTCTCTCTCTCTCTCTCTCTCTCTCTCTCTCTCTCTCTCTCTCTCTCTCTCTCTCTCTCTCTCTCTCTCTCTCTCTCTCTCTCTCTCTCTCTCTCTCTCTCTCTCTCTCTCTCTCTCTCTCTCTCTCTCTCTCTCTCTCTCTCTCTCTCTCTCTCTCTCTCTCTATATATATATATATATATATATATATATATATATATATATATATATATATATATATATATATGGCTGAAGATATCATTGTTATATACTAGATCGTAGATGGAAAATTCATATTATTATTATTATTATTATTATCATTATTATCGTTATTATTATTATTATTATTATTATTATTATTATTATTATTATTATTATTATTATTATTATTATTATTATTATCATTGCAGTTGTAATGACCATTCCTTACCAGTGGTGTGTCAAGACTTTTTAAATGTGATCGGTATTATAATAATAATATTAATAATAATAACGATAATTATAATAATAACAACAACAACAACAACATCAACAGCAACACAGACAACAACGATAATAATAATAATAATAATAATAATAATAATAATAATAATAATAATAATAATAATAATAATAATAAGAACACCAACAACAGCAACAACAACAACAACACCAACATAAACAACAACGATAATAATAATAATAATAATAATAATAATAATAATAATAATAATAATAATAATAATAGTAATAATAATAATACTTTTGCGGGTGTGAGGGGGGTATAAAATATATTGGCCCCATGAGTCTATATTTTCTTTTCGAAAGTGTGGGAATTCTCACATATTCATATGAACACTCATGAGCTCTGGCTCGCCTCTGTATTACAATTTAACTTTTTTTCTTCTTTTTTAATCTTAGCCTCTTGTTTCTTAGATATTTATTGTCTTTTTTTATTTAGTTGTATTTGTCGATTTTATGGTTATTTTTAAGTGTTGCACAGTGAGGACAACTTTCTGTACCCGTCCCTGTGTCGCACTCATAAAAAAAGATACAAATTGAAATAGTTTTATTTTTTTTATTAAAATTTTATTTTTATTTTTTTTATATTTTTTCTCTTCTTATTTTGTACTGTCAGTCTTTTATATTATTTTATTAATGTAAATAGAAAAGTATTAATTTTTTTTTATAGTTTTAATGCCTCATTATTCAGGCTTCATATTTTTATTTTTTTTTTCATCTGTAAACTCTAGTGTGATTTTTATTACTAATGTATTCTCAGTTTTTCTAATTTAAGTCTCTCAGTCTTTTAATTTTGCTTCATTAATGTTATAGTAATGTCATCTATATTGTCTGACCTTAATATTGCTTTGTCAGTTGTTTTTTTTATATTTCCTAGTTTTATGTATTTTTAAGCTTCTAATTTTAAACTTTCTCATACTTTTATATAACTTTGATATAAATATGAAAGAGTATTTTTATATATTTTTAAGCCTCTAATTTTAAACTTTCTCATACTTTTATATAACTTTATTGATATTAATATGAAAGAGTATTTTTATTTATTTTTAAGCCTCTAATTTTAAACTTTCTCATACTTTTATTTCACTTTATTGATATATTAATATGAAAGAGTATTTTTATTTATTTTAAGCCTCTAATTTTAAACTTTCTCATACTTTTATTTAACTTTATTGATATTAATATGAAAGAGTATTTTTTCTTATTTTTAAGTTCTCATTTTCGTCTTTCTTATGTTCTGTATTTATTCGGGTTTTTTATTTTCTCTATTCTCTATTCTATTTTATTTTGCATAGTTTTTATTTTTATTTATTTTTACTCTTGATCAAATACCTGCCCTTATTTTATATATATATATATATATATATATATATATATATATATATATATATATATATATATATATATATATATATATATATATATATATATATATATATATTTTTTTTTTTATTTTTTTTTTATCAAATAATTGCTCATTCTTCAAGTTTATTCATTTAAATGATAAATATTTTTCTTAATATAATTTTTTCTGAATTTAATCATATTTTTTTATAGTGTTCATCATTTCCTGATTTTATTGAAGTAATCTGTTCATTGAAGGATCGAATTAATTTTTCATTCGTCATGGTATTTGATCTATATTGTTCCTATGCAGAGATTTCACCTGCTCTCCATTGGGGTGTGAAACTCATTAAATACTATTATACAGGTAAAGGTGTTCGACCGATACTCAACACCGCAAAACTCCGTAAACTGGCTTAGTTAAGGATTCATCTGCATGTTCGTTGCTGTGAAATATTCTTTTTTTTTTTTTTTTTTTTTTGCTGAAGCGGTGTAGATTTTCGGTCTGAGGTATTTTTAAAAATGTATTTATTTTATTTATTTATTTAATTGTATGTTAGTTTTAAATATTCGTGATGGTTGAATGGTTTTAGTACCATTTTGGCGATTCCTAGTTTGTCAAGTCCAGTTTGCGGAGTTTCCATATGGCCGACTTCCAAAATGGCCGACTCGTATTCCAATATGTAACTAAAAACGTTTTATTGAATTAGAGCTAAATATGATATGTATTTATGATAGATATATCATTCCGGTTTTACGTCACGGACTCCCTTTTCAACTAAGGGCCAGGACGGTTGCCTTCTTGCGAAGGACTTGTTTTGGCAGATGTAATCGTTACCCTGAGCGCATGCCCTTGCTAACCTCAGACCGTGACGATATAATTTAAAATTCAATAAAACATATTTGCAAATTAGAAACTGATCATTTAATTAAATCCAACAACAACGGAAAATGCCGCCAATTGTGAGAGAAATTAATTTCTTATAAAACGCTGAGAAATTTAGTCACGAGAATAAAGTAAGAAATTAATTTCTTATAAAACGCTGAGAAATTTAATCACGAGAAAAAAGTAAGAAATTAATTTCTTATAAAACGCTGAGAAATTTAATCACCAGAAAAAAGTAAGAAATTAATTTCTCATAAAACGCTGAGAAATTTAATCACAAGAAAAAAGTAAGAAATTAATTTCTTATAAAACGCTGAGAAATTTAATCACCAGAAAAAAGTAAGAAATTAATTTCTTATAAAACGCTGAGAAATTTAATCACCAGAAAAAAGTAAGAAATTAATTTCTTATAAAATGCTGAGAAATTTAATCACGAGAAAAAATTAAGAAATTAATTTCTTATAAAACGCTGAGATATTTAGTCACAAGAAAAAAGTAAGAAATTAATTTCTTATAAAACGCTGAGAAATTTAATCACGAGAAAAAAGTAAGAAATTAATTTCTTATAAAATGCTGAGAAATTTAATCACGAGAAAAAATTAAGTGATCGATAATGAATGAATTTCAATTAAATTAAAAAAAATATGATTTAATTAAATCCAACAACAAAGGAAAAGACCGCCAATTTATAAGAGAAATTGCCTACTTGTATTCAAATCATTGTAAATATCAACCACCTAACCTAACCTAACCTAATCATCAAGCTTAACCTAACTTAACCTGACCTAAGCTAACTTAACCTAAATCAAACCCTGTAATCACCTGTGTGTACTGTACTAGTTATAATTTTAGATTATTAGGTGTCGGCAATATGGGAATCGTCAATATTAGAAATCGGTAAACTGGGAATCGGCAATTTTGGAAATCGGTAAACTGGGAATCGGCAATTTTGGAAATCGTCTATATTGAAATCGGCAATTTGGAAAATCGCCCAACTGGAAATCGGCAATTTGGGATATTGGCAAACTTGGAATAAGCAATTTGGGATATTAGATAATTGGAAATCGGCAATTTGGGGAATCGGCAAACTTGGAATCGTCAATATGGGAATCGGAAAATTGGAACTCTACCAGCTGAATGGTTCACAGAAGAAAAAAAAAATATACAGCTATTTTGAAGTCTTTGCCACAGGACTTTTATTTATTAATTAATTATTTATTTATTTATGTATTTTGTTTTATATTTATTATAGGTTACTGAAAATCACTGACAAAAATTTTTATTATAAGTTTTTTAAATAATTTCTCTCTCCCTCTCTCTCTCTCTCTCTCTCTCTCTCTCTCTCTCTCTCTCTCTCTCTCTCTCTCTCTCTCTCTCTCTCCTCTCTCTCTCTCTCTCTCTCCTCTCTCTCTCTCTCTCTCTCTCGTTGAATAATTGGTTATATTTGAGACTTTCTATTTTTCCCCTGTGTGGCTGTCATGAGATTTTGTTATTACTGCTTCTAGTGATGTGAGTAAGAGAGAGAAAGAAGAGAGAGAGCAGCTGATGTGCGTTCTCAAGGCAATGTGAAATTGCACTCATGTGAAACTGGTCCGTGCAATGTGAACGACCCGTTATGACTGTCGCTCTCTCTCATTATTATTATTATTATTATTATTATTATTATTGCTTGCCTTTATTGCTGACAGTATATATATATATATATATATATATATATATATATATATATATATATTTTTTTTTTTTTGTATAATAAATGATCTCCAGAAATATCTATTAACATTTAAAATAAGTTTTTAGGTAGATTCTCACCATGCTCTTGACTCTACCAAATTTCATTACTGTCTATTAATTAAAATAGATGGATGAATTTGCTCTCTATCCATCCATCAATCTGTCAATTCATGAGTGAGTCAATTTGACTCCCTCATTCACTCTGATTGGATTGAAAAAAATGTGGGGAGCCTGAAGTATTGGGGGACGGGATTTGGGGGAGGCACTAAAACTGCTGTAGGAGTTCCAGGGGAATGGTATTGGTTTAGGAAAGTAGTTTTTCATGCAAATAATTTTTTAACTTCTCTTATGTATTATTTTCATTGTTTTTCTTATTTAATTCATGGTGGTTTTATCCATCAATATGAAGAACTCGTTCCTAGAACTACCAGTAAGCCACAAAAATGTCTTTTGACTTGAAACAGCTTTAAAAAAAATCCAACCCAAGGGTCTTATGTGAAAGCCAGGAGAAAACGTCATTCATAGTTCAAGTTGCGAAGATTTGAAGCATCCGTTTTAAAGGGAGACATTAATGACAGTGATTTTATTTATTATTTTTTTTTTTACTGACTTTGCTTGGTGTTTGTGCTCAGACATTAAATGGACTAATTGCCAGGTGGGTGTATATATATATATATATATATATATATATATATATATATATATATATATATATATATATATATATATATATATATATATAGTTCATATCGTGATTATTGTCTAATTTATTTGCTATTATATATATATATATATATATATATATATATATATATATATATATATATATATATATATATATATATATATATATATATATATATATATAGTATATATATAGTTCATATCGTGATTATTGTCTAATTTATTTGCTATTATATATATATATATATATATATATATATATATATATATATATATATATATATATATATATAGTTCATATCGTGATTATTGTCTAATTTATTTGCTATTATATATATATATATATATATATATATATATATATATATATATATATATATATATATATATATATATATATATATAGTTCATATCGTGATTATTGTCTAATTTATTTGCTATTATATATATATATATATATATATATATATATATATATATATATATATATATAATATATATATATATATATATATATATATAGTTCATATCGTGATTATTGTCTAATTTATTTGCTATTATATATATATATATATATATATATATATATATATATATATATATATATATATATATGAAAATTACTACTTCGAGAGTTATGGTGTATTGAAATAAGAAGTGTCTTACACTGCTATTTTATGCTCACAATCTAAAGCATTTGATCTGTATATCTACATACATTTGATATTTTGTAAAAATAAAAAATGATTGAAAATACATTCTGATGATAAATTATATATATGTATTATATGCGTTCGTGTGTGTGTGTGTGTGTGTGTGTGTGTGTGTATGTGTGTTCTTGTAATGTTCACCACATTTCGTCCTCTACCTGTCGCCCTCATACTCTTCTTAAATTCATAATTATTATCTTTCTTCTGTGTTGCAAATAGAATATTTCTTCATCCTCTGCCACAAACCAATCCATTTTCCCCCATTCTCCAGCACCCCCCCCCCAAACAACTTTGTTATCATGAAGTCTCCAGCACTTTGTCACTCTCCATTAATCATTTGGTTTTGTATGTATGTTGTATATGTATGTATTTATGTGAGTATGAACGAATTTATGCATATACAAGCCTATCTATTTTAACGAGTGTAAAGTAATGCTGGTGATTTATCGTAATTTATGTAAATGTATGCACTCTTGTTTGTCAGTCTACGAGTACATATGGTATCTATGTATATATACAGCTGAAGGGTCTTGTGGACTTAAACAGGACTGCCCAGGACAGTTCGATGCTAAGTCTTCCTTCAGTTACGGTTCTCTTTCCATGCCTACATCAACACCGAATAGTCGTGGATATTCGTTACATATTTCTTATTATGCCTTCACATCTGACAAGTCACAATACTCACCAGCTCTGTTTCTCTTTGTTTTCTTCGTGTCTAGGTACGATGAGGGTAGATTTTTTTTTTTTTTGGGGGGGGGCTGCCCTGGTGTCACAATCATAAAAAGATATGTAATATGTATGAAGGCTATCCGTGTTCACTCCTACATGAGTTAACCAATAGAAGCACTTCTTCTGTCTGCCTGTCGTGTGTGTATATATATATATAATATATATATATATATATATATATATATATATATATATATATATATATATATATATATATATATATATATATATATATATGTTTGTGTTTACTGTGTATATGTAGTATGCATGTACGAATATGTGAATGTATCGTTCTTTAAGCTGAGTGCATATGGGGATTTTCCTCTCTCTCTCTCTCTCTCTCTCTCTCTCTCTCTCTCTCTCTCTCTCTCTCTCTCTCTCTCTCTCTCTCTCTCTCTCTCTCTCTCTCTCATATGTATATATATATATATATATATATATATATATATATATATATATATATATATATATATATATGCACACCTTCTTCCTAATTTTTTCCCCACCTTTCCACTGTGTCCCATTTTACCTATCATTAATATCTAAGGTAAAATACTTGGAAATCCCTTTTCCCCTCAGGGTGGTGAACACACGCAGTAAAATTAATGTGAAGCCTTTCTCTACAGTGGAAAGTCTGATTGGTTGTGATATTTGTCATTTTATTTCTCCAGATTTTCCCAATTTCATGTTGTTGTTCCGGTTTTACGACATGGACTCCCCTTTTCAACCAAGGGTTAGGACGGTTGCTTCTTGCGAAGGACTTGTGTTGGCAGATGTAATCGTTGCCCTGAGTGCATGCCCTTGCTAACCTCAGACTCTTGTGGGGTCGCTATATTAGCCGCAAGCACTTACTTTTGTCTTGCTTTTATGTAATCAATCCAAGTCTTTAACGGTTTGACTTAGTTTCGCTTTTCCCATATTCATATGGGGTCGCTGTTTCTCACTTGGCTCTTGGAAAATAGTTTTTGTTTGAGTATTATAGTTTTATAGCCAGATGCGACTGAATTGGTATTTGGGCTTGTTTATATCTAGGATATGCCGAACTTGGCGCTCAGTCGTGATTTCGGAACCTCCTCTAGAGGAAATTAAGGAAAAGGTAGTGGCGGGTTCTTCACACACATGCACGCACTCACGCACACACACACACACACAACCACAAACGCACAGCACGCACGCACATACACACACATACACATGTATTATACGATTTAACTACTTCGGAATATTTCTTATTAGCATTGCTTTTTGTAGTATTATTCGGCGATGTTACTA
Source organism: Halocaridina rubra (assembly GCA_037179515.1). Taxonomy (NCBI): domain Eukaryota; kingdom Metazoa; phylum Arthropoda; class Malacostraca; order Decapoda; family Atyidae; genus Halocaridina; species Halocaridina rubra. The sequence continues at coordinate 119,041 of JAXCGZ010003944.1, forward strand.
CATTGAGGATAAAAATATTTTTAATTCTTTTTAATCTGTTGATAATTCCAGCAAAGATCCATAACACTGATTAATATATATATCTATTGATTGATATGTCATTTTTTACGTCTTGAATATTATACCTTATTTTATTTTTTCATTTTTGAATACGAAGTCCAATTTTATACATTGTACTGAACTCAGAATTTATTGTTTTCAATAATTCCGAAATGTAGTTATAGTAGTAGTAGTAGTAGTAGTGATAATAATAATAGTAGTAGTAGTAATAGTTGTAGTAATAGTAGTAGTAGTAGTGGCA
>JAXCGZ010003945.1:0-10000 GCA_037179515.1 Halocaridina rubra
AACCGCAAGTGTTACCAACTCTTGGTTTTATGCTATTTTATTTAAAAGCGGCGAAACTATTCTTATTTCATTCTAAATTCCATTTCAATAGCTCAGTAAGTTAATATTGATTTGAACTCTTCCCATTTCACTAAAAAAAAAGTATATATATATATATATATTATATATATATATATATATATATTATATATATATATATATATGTATATAGTATATATATATATATAATATATTATATAATATATATATAGTATATATATATTATATATATATATATATATATATATATATATATATATATATATATATATATATATATATATATATATATCCGCTTACGATGATGTTTTCCTCAAACTTCGGTTGACTGATGTAATGCGAGACTTTTCGTATATCCAAAGTAATCTTTATTTTCATTTATCATTATTATTATTATTATTATTATTATTATTATTATTATTATTATTATTATTATTATTATTATTGCAGTATTATTGTTATTATTATTATTATTAGTATTATTATTATTATTATTATTATTATTATTAGTATTATTATTATTATTATTATTATTATTATTATTATTATTATTATTATTAGTATTATTATTATTATTATTATTATTATTATTAGTATTATTATTATTATTACTGTACTTACTTGGTAGTATAGTCCCTTAGTCGACTGTAAGATGCATCACACTGCTCAGGAGGGAAAACGTTGACCACAACTTCTCGTAAAACGTTACTCATTGGTCCACCTGCGAATGAATACAAACTGAAATTATTCATTCATATTCTGAGTTTGCACAAGCTTCCCATGTAAATATGTTTTATGGAAATTTTGACAGTCTATCTGGAAAAAAGTCTATCTATCTATTTATCTTTATCTATCGAGGTACCTAGATAGTAGAAAGCCAAAAAAAAAAAGAATATATAAAGACTTCATTACACCATATCCGGTGGCAAGAATTAGCCTCAGGAAAGATAGGATTGCTATTCTTATGATTCCTTATCCCTTTTAGTTGGTTGTTACGAGACAAAAGGCTACGTTATCAGACTACATGCTCCCTACTACCAGGATATCCCTTCTAGTTGGTTCCTACGACACGAAGGTAATACGAAAGTTACATGCTATCAGTATCCCACCAAAGATATCCCGTTTAGTCTCCTTCTACGAGATGGAGAGGTTATAAGAATGAACATTTTACTCATCCACAACTAAAACAAAAAACAAAAACAAAATATTGGCCTAATTAAAAATACAAAATAACAGCAAAAAGTTACAAAGTATATATAAAAACTGAGTAAATAGAAAATAATAATCCTAACCAAACGGAACTTAACCTAACCTAACCTCCAGTATCTCAATAATTTTAATAATAATAAAAATAATAGCAATAATAATGTATTATGATTTTTTTTTTTTTTTTTTTTGCACTGACACGATGAATGTGTGATATTATTGTAAATATTTATCTGTCAGTCCACATTAATTATCAGTTTATATTTAAAAACCTAAAATATCAAACTTGTATAAAGTAAGACTCTTCACAATATATAATATCAACAGTAATCATAGATATCTGTTTATTCAGATTCGGATTTGAAAACTATAATAATTCATTTCTCACACGAAAAGTCATCCATTAAAGAAAATGGTTGAGAATATTAACAAAGAAAACGTAACTCACTCCTATTTTAAACTGCTAACTTTGTTATTTATAGTGAGTGTTATTATTATTATTATTATTATTATTATTATTATTATTATTATTATTATTATTATTATTATTATTATTATTATTATAATAACTATCATTATTATTATTATCATTATTATTATTATTATTATTATTATTATTATTATTATTATTATTATTATTATTATTATTATTATTATTATTATTATTATTATTATTATTATTATTGTTATTATTATTATTATACCCAATTAAAAGAAAATGCTATAAAAAATAACTATAATGGAGAGAGAGAGAGAGAGAGAGAGAGAGAGAGAGAGAGAGAGAGAGAGAGAGAGAGAGAGAGACTTACCAAATGACGTCGCACCCCATCCAGTAAGGGTCAGACTTCGGCCTATCAAATCCGGAGAATCTGTCTCTGTCCAAGGGAGACAGACAGGAGATATCTAACACAGAACATAGAAAGAATAAATATATATATATATATATATATATATATATATATATATATATATATATATATATATATATATATATATATATATATATATATATATATATATATATATATATATATATATATATATATAAATATTAGCATTTATAGATTTTATCTATTTTTTCATACCATCATATAATTTATTATATTTTGTTTTAATATAGCATTTTGATGGTAATGAAGCCTATATATATATATATATATATATATATATATATATATATATATATATATATATATATATATATATATATATATATATATATATATATTTCTTAAGTAAATTCAGAATATATAAAATTTTTAAACATCTGCTTCATATTCTTCTTCTTCTTTTTCTTCTTCTTCCGCTGCTGTTTAGCTGTGACACAACGTGTCACGGCCTATTTTCTTTAATGACACCAACCACCTCCATTTATCCACTAGGACCGTTACCGAGTTGGGCTGATTTATTTCCCCGTGTGGCTGAAATGTTTAACTTACCCTATTTGAGAGAGAAACTGGATTTGCTAAACGCAGTATAGCCAGATCGTGTTTAGCTGAAGCGAGTTTATACTCTGGATGGAATATTGTAGTGGATATGCCGACATCCACAGCCTTGGCATCTCTTATACGCAGGTTGTGACCACCTAACTTCACTATGTCTGTTCGGCTGTGATGGGAGCAAGAAACTGGTTAATTTTCTATTATTATTATTACTATCCAACTATTAATTCTGTATATGTTTGACCATCAAACTCATTCGCATATATTTGTGGTCAAATAGTACACTAGTACATAAAAATAATAACGATTAATATTTTCCACTATGACCTCCATATCCTGCTGAAGCTATTAGGCTTGTCACAAAATACTTATAAAAAGGGAAGCAGCAGGGCTTCATTATACCCTGTGTAATCTTCACTGAGTCAGCTGTTCTGTGGTAAGCGTAATAAAATTCAGACTACCAACATTCCCTTCCTTTAGTCATTTCAGTCGACTCTTACGACACGCAGGGAATACGAGGGGCGGATCTCCTAGTTCTATATATGATAATCAATTCAGTCAGCTTTTCGCTCCTTTTAATCCTCTTAGGTGACTCTTACGACCCGCAGGGAATGCGAGGGAGGAACACCTTCTCTCACATAAAGATAAATTTACCTACCTATAGGCTACGCAATGAGCTGCTGTCAACACAAATTCAGGACTGATAAGAACACCATCACAAAACCACGTTACATGTCCTCTGGTTTCAACTCGACCCAAGGCAGCCTGGATATAGGGGGAAAAAATAATAATTTCATGTATAGAACTCAAGAAATGTCCACTGTGGACTTCTCATACACTTATGCGTGTTAATTTCGACACTGCAATGTTAACAATCACTCATTCTATATTTTTACTTAAAATCAGACTCATATTCCAAGCTGTGACAGTGTTTTAAACTACTTGTCTCTCGTGTTCAATACTCGTATAAGACAGTCACTTGAAAACCTGAATCTGTAGTACTCGATTGTCATATGTTTGTTCCTTCTGAATACACAAAATGACACTCGGACAAACTTGTATAATCTTCACTCAGGACTTCCATGTACTGTCCAATATATCTATCTATCTATATACATGAGCCATTATAAGGGGAGTGGCTGAGTCAAGTTCTCATGTGATAAAACCCAAAAAATCTCATTTCGAGTAGCTCACCATCCAGGGCCAGGAATTAGGGGATGATTCCACACCACCCACTACATCGCTCCGAATGGGTGGTCTGGTTCTACCATTACGTCGTCCACACTCTGGAAATACAATATTTGACATGCTAGAGCATTTAACGTCAAAACTGCTCCTCTCTTTTCAGGAATAAACCTAGTTTACTTATAGGTCAAACTCAGTACAGTATTGTCAAATTATATAACCCATAAAAAAGAGTTAATCACACAGACAGAGTAAATGCCCGACAAAAATCCTAAATATCATAGTGCAAGAAAGCAAGGTTTTCCAATAAATACAAGTTGTTTTTTTCCCTATTAACATGTAAACAAACATGTGATGATGTGCTATGTTGGTAACAAAATATGCTGTTCTCGATTCCAGTATGTGTTTGAGTCTTGTAAATACAAGTACGTAGAGGAACCATTAATGTATATTTTAATATTAATAAAGCAATAGATCTACTTACCAAAATTTATGGTCGAAGGTCCTGTTGTAGTTATCGTCGGGCGACTGGTCGGCGGCTCACGAGAATCTGTAGAAAGATCTTTATTAGTTTTTTTGTCATAGTGGACTTTAAGACTGTAACTGTATTATCAGTGTTCCTCGTGTGTGTGTTTTTTTTTTATTTTTCATAGGACTCTGGTTAAAAGATCTTGATTTATTCTGCGGAACATTAATTTTGTAAGCTATCGCTACTATTCCCAGCTTTCTACACTCAAGACTTAATAAGTTCCCGTCTTTTTCCTTCACAATACCACAGACTTTTCCATCAAAAAAAGACTGAAGTTCTCTGTTATATGTTGGCTTGACAGATATAGATATAAATAAGATTTTTTTTAAGCATCATTTTCTGCTACTCTCTTCTTTTGAGGGATGAAAGGACATTAAAATGTGAAATTTTTACCCTCCGAGTGTCTTGCATCCTGCTATTGCTAATTTCAGTTGGTTACACAAATTATTTTAATATTGCTATAAACTCTCACCCGCTATTAATTGCTGTCCATTCCTCACGAAAATGTAAAAGAGCCACGTACACACACTTCATGAAGTGCTTCTAATATCATTGAACCATTCCTTTACCATCCTAGATTAATCAGTCATATCACTGCTCCCATCACGAACATATTAATTATTTATAACTCACCAATCGGCTTTGGGCAGCAGACGATAGGTGCTATACCCTGGAAACCACATAGTTTAGGGCGTTCTCTCCTGAAGGTTTTGACAACGGCAGGACAAGAAAAGAGCTCCCGGCATTCTCCCGTGCCTCCACCTTTGGGTATACAGCTCTTCCCGACTGAAATATTTTTGTTTTTCTTTAACAAAAATTAAATATGAAAAATGGGATAAACTGGTAAAGCAATTAATGTCACTCTGAAACTATTCAGTAGACAAGAAGCAAAAGAAAAATTGCACATGGAATTGTTTTGTCAAAAATTTTGCCTTGAAGTGGCCAAAAGATTGTTATTGATAAATTACTCACTTAGACAAGAACAATAAAAATGGAAAAAATAGTGTATGTGTAATTGTGTTTAAGCTACTTTTTTGTGAATATTTTTCCGAGGTGTATTAATTAGAGATAGTTTTTATAGGAGATTAATTTAATCATTCTTTAAGAGATATTTTACTTTATTCACAAAGGATAGAAACATTAATGAAAACAATGAACTGTCAATGTTTAAAGGAGGTTATTGATGCCTCTATCAAATACCCAGCGACTGAAAATAGTATATTAACATCAAATCTGAGATGCTAAAAGCCCCTCCCTCATTTACCCAAGAGTCCCACCTACTTCTGAGATAGTAAACAGTTACTGGTGGACAGGCAAGTGCAGGGGTAGAGTCAGTGATTTTATTGGGTTTATTCTTTGTGGAGGGCGGGGTTTACATGAATATAAGGAGTCTATCCCCTTATTGTTTTCTTTTTTTTATATCGGCTACCCCCCAATTAAAGCGGGAAACAGCCAAGGTTGATAGATAGATACCTGTGTGAGGAGCAGATATTGTTGCATTTAGTATGAGAACTAGAGTTGCCACAAGTCTCAGATACCGGAGGCGGTGCATCGTGGACATTTTGATACTGCTATTAATAACCTGTAAAGGAACAAAAGATATTTGAATAATAATATTTGTCACATCGTGAATAATAAAAATAATAAAAATAATAAAAATAATAATAATAATAATAATAATAATAATAATAATAATAATAATAATAATAATAATAATAATAATAATAGTAATAATAATAATATTAATAATAATGATAATAATAATAATAATAATAATAATAATAATAATAATAATAATAATTATAATAATAATAATAATAATAATAATAATAATAATAATAATAATAATAATAATAATAATAATAATAATAATAACAATAACAATAATAATAATAATTATAATAATAATAAAAATAATAATAATAATAATAATAATAATAATAATAATAATAATAATAATAATAATAATAATAATAATAATAATAATAATAATAATATTTATAATAATAACAATAATAATAATAATAATAATAATAATAATAATAATAATAATAATAATAATAATAATAATAATAATGTTAATAATAATAATAATATTATTATTAATAATAATAATAATATTAATAATAATAATAATAATAATAATAATAATAATAATGATAATAATAATAATAACAATAACAATAATAATAATAATAATAATAATGATAATAATAATAATAATAATAATAATAATAATAATAATAATGATAATAATAATAATAATAATAATAATAATAATAACAATAATAATAATAATAATAATAGTAATAATAATAATAATAATAATATATAAGTTATAAATAACTCAGGTGTTATTCATATGATTTTATTTCTCAGCATGGTTACTAATCTACTTGCACATCCTCTCTCTCTCTCTCTCTCTCTCTCTCTCTCTCTCTCTCTCTCTCTCTCTCTCTCTCTCTCTCTCTCTCTCTTTTCCCAAGAGTCACTGAATTTACTTCCATGACTTAGCACTTTAGTAAATATAAATAAGTCAACAGAAGCACATGCAAAACATGTTTGCTCAGTAAACAATACATACATACATACATACATACATACATACATACATACATACATACATACATACATACATTCTTGTGTATGATCTTGTTATTGTTGTTGTTTTTTATTTTTCTGTAGTTGTTGCTGTTGTTGTTGTTATTGTTGCTATTGTTTTTGTTGTTATAACTGTTGTTATCCTGCTTATTACTTCGTGACAAGGAGACGGGGAACCACGAATAAATGACCTGGACCAAATGCACCTAAATTATTGCACACATGCAAGCGGTAGCATTTTAGAGCTATGGCGAAAATTGAATAAAAAAAATTGCAAACATAGAACTACAAATAGCAAAGCACATTACATTATTTTTACAATAGCTACATCGGATAAATTTTATAAACTAGGTTGCCTATTATTAAAGGTCAGGTTGAGAAAGTTACTTTCATGAGATTTCATTTGTCAACTTGATTTCTCAAAATAAACTTGAAATTACTTTCTCAAATAGAAATAATATTAATTACTCAAACGGTGCATAAAAGTAAAGTTGAAATATAGGACGGATACGGATACGGATAACTGGGATAGGATAAGGGGGAATTAGTGACGGCTTCGTGTAAATTCTTTTAACCCTATTCAGAGTGTCAGGACTCGTCCCTCTTACAAGCGTATATAAATGGAGATCGTTTTCCATGCGGAACTGTACAGTGGTTAATTTTTCAAATAATAACCTGACGTGCAGTTGCTATTTTATCAAGCGACTTTGGCGTAAAACCGAATTCTTAAAGAGAAATCTTAATTATGGTTGACTGTAAGAAATCTTTGAAAGATGGATTCGTAGAACTTTCACAGAATTCTGAAGTTACGATGATTCTCTTTGACAGAATCATGCAGTGCAGCAGATTAATCGAACAGAACTCTAGATTGAAGTGGTACTTGGAAAAACACTGTGAAGTGCAGAATATTTTTCAAAGAGAACTATGGAGTTGACATTCGATACAGACCTAAGTCAGCAACCTCTTCTATCTATGCAACACAACAGTCACAGAACCTTTTTGCAGTTTTCAGACTCTTTGCACGGTACAAATACCTACACCATACTAACAAAGGGTCAGGCTTCAACTGCATATATACTATAAGTACCCATGGAACAGTACCCCTGCCCTCTCTCGGTGCAGGTCCTGCGGGACCCTTTACTCCTACTCACTTGGGGTCAAGCGGCAATTGGTATAGCAAGACAAACTGACCCTTGGTTACCGCGGGAAAGGTCTTTAACTTCTTAGGTGCGGCCCACAGGATGATCAAGTATACCTCATCCGTTATCCTTAACGTGTCATAGCTAAATTGCGTAGGGTCAGACCACTCTTACATGTATACCAGAGGCACATGTATTCTCATTCTGTGATTCATGCCCAGTGACTAAGTCTTTGATAAAGATGAAGAGTTGAGGATATTCACACGCTGAAAAAGGATGCAATACTCGTATAGTAGGTGGTTAGTGCTAACTTAAATTATATTATTCTCTCTCTCTCTCTCTCTCTCTCTCTCTCTCTCTCTCTCTCTCTCTCTCTCTCTCTCTCTCTCTCTCTCTCTCTCTCTCTCTCTCTCTCTCTCTCTCTCTCTCTCAAACTCCTTCTAATTCCCACCTCTCTTTGTCTCTATCCCACATTATGCAGAATTGACAAGTGATAAACATTAGAAAGCCTTTTCTCCTGAATGATGCTCCCGCACTTGAGCATTCCTAGTGAAAGCTTTTGTGGCATTTCCTGTCTACACCTTACACTGCTCTATGCCTACAGGATACACAGAAATAATACTGTCCCTCTGAGAGTATTCACGAGAATATTAAAAATATAACATCTTTCCGGGTCAACGCTTAGAGATAACATCGTTTTTCGCTGCGCAAAAAGAGATAATAGTATTGTAACATCTTGCTGGTTTTCGACAAGATAACAACATATTTCTAGGTGCTCACACAGAGATAACACGTTAAATATTTCTCGGTACACATACAGAGATAATTGTATCTTATTAGATGGAAATTTACATCCAAATAAAAACATATTTCTAGTTGCTCACGAAGGTAATATTATATGTCTAGATACACAGAAGCAGAGATAACAGCAATATAAGAGCATCCATTCTAAGTAATCACATACAGAGAACAGCCTACAGAGAGAGAAAATCTTTTCTTATGGAGAGTTACAGGTACGAAAGACGTGTATAGATCATTACGCATTCTTTAGGCCAAACCTATCAGATGTGATCTCTCTCTCTCTCTCTCTCTCTCTCTCTCTCTCTCTCTCTCTCTCTCTCTCTCTCTCTCTCTCTCTCTCTCTCTCTCTCTCTCTCTCTCTCTATAAAAGTTCCAACACGGGTGCTTTTATCCATATGAAAATTCGAGTTCGCAACAATAGTTTTCACATCCATTTTAATCCCTCTCGTGTAATGATGTACTTGGTGAATCCTGCTGAGTTGACAGAGGCTACCTACCACCCAAAGACTGGATTTATCTTTCTCCTTTTTACACCAAGTGGATCTTATTAACAGATGCAATAAGTAGCAAGTTGGGCATCACATACGAGATTTTCACCTCATGCATCGCTGATGTGGTATTTTTTTTTTTTACAACAAAGAAACTTATGTACGCTAATTCCCCGTGTGCTGGCCAGTGTCCTGTTTTATTGATGCTTGTCATATTGCTTTTAAGACTCTGGATGCTTTTAGCATTGACATTTTCCTCTTTTAGGGCATTCAGCTTATCAACGCTTCTTGCATTATAAAAGGTCAATCCACTTCTTGAAGATGAGATCTCTTTCGAAGCTTCATTAACTCGTTCAATGTAAAGGTCTCTATTCTCGTAACTCCCCATCTACTAGTCAGCTTTCTTAATCATCGATTCTTACATCTTTCAAAGAACTATAAATGCAGTCAGGGTTTGCATGTTTTTCGCACAGGATATTCCAGTTATCACTATTCTTACTTAAAAAAAAAAAAGTAAGGTCTGTTTCCAAGATGAGATTTTTTATGTAGCTTCAGTCCATGACCTCTAGT
>JAXCGZ010003945.1:12500-80000 GCA_037179515.1 Halocaridina rubra
TTATTTATTTATTTATTTATTTGTTATTTGTTTGTTTCTTTCTCTCTTTCTTTCTTTCTTTGGTTGGTTGATAAGATGGTTGATCGTTTCTATACTTGCTGATGTATTTATTAATTTCTTTATGTATGTAGTTATTAATTATAATCAATAGCTGATGGTGGGAGAAGTAACTCTATCCTGGTATTCCTGTTCGTAGGAGGCAACTAAAGGATATCACTAATGTGTAAGAGTAGTTGATAATTGGAATTGGCTAAGCGAGGAGGTAGTTAATGCTATCTCAATCCATAGTTTTAAGGACAGGTATGATAAGTATCACTAAGTATAAAATGGAACCGATCAGGAGACGGGAAGATACGAGCTTTGGGCTCTTTCCCGTAAACACAATTAGGTAATCACAATTAGGTAATCACACATACTGGCAGATTTGTCTCCAGAAATACATATAAATGGCATAGTAAGGGCAGCATATGCATTCTTATCAAATTTAAGGGTAGCCTTCAGGCACATGGACAAGGAAATGTTCAGAAATATTTATGTAACCTATGTGAGGCCAAAACTCGAATATGCAGCCCCCTTTTGGAATCCACACTTGAAAAAGCACATAGCTAAGCTTGAAAAAGTTCAAAGACATGCCACGAAACTGGTGCCAGAAATACGCAATCTCAGTTATGATGAGAGGCTGAGGGAATTAGACTTACCATCACTCGAAGCTAGAAGAGTGAGGGGGGATATGGTGACAGTCTTTAAATTCCTTCATGGTTATGATAGAGTGGATAGGGATCGATATTTCGATATGGCTGGCTCTAGAACTAGAGGTCATAGTTTGAAGCTTCGTAAGAAAACTTCTTTGCAGGATGTAAGGAAATACTTTTTCAGTGTAAGAGTAGTTGATAATTGGAATTGGCTAAGCGAGGAGGTAGTTAATGCTATCTCAATCCATAGTTTTAAGGACAGGTATGATAAGTATGACTAAGTATAAAATGGAACCGATGAGGAGACGGGAAGATACGAGCTTTGGGCTCTTTCTCGTAAACACAATTAGGTAAGTACACACTTCGGTAAATACACGGGCACGCGCGCATACACTTGAAAAGCTGAAGAAGGTTCAAAAACATATTATGTAATGGTGACTGAGAAACATACATTCACAGATGTGAAGAAAAGCTGAGAGAGTTAGACTTGCCACCACTCGAAGTTAGAAGGAAGAAGGGGCATACGGTTACATCACAGTTGTGAGGAAAGGATGAAAGAGTTAGACTTGCCACCACTCGAAGCTAGAAGGAAGAAGGGGCATACGGTTACGGTTTTTCAATTCCTTCATGGTATTGACAGAGTGGACAGGGGAGCGGAATTTTGATATGGGTAGTTCTAGAAGTAGAGGTCATAGTATGAAGCTACGTAAGAAAATTTCTTTGAAGGATGTAAGGAAGTACTTTTTGGCGTGAGAATAGTTGACTATTGGAATCTGTCAAGTGAGGGAACAGTTAATGTTAAAGGCATTCATAGTGTTTGTTCCGGTTTTACGTCACGGACTCCATTTTCTTCCAAGGGCTAGGACGGTTGCCTTCTTGCGAAGGACTTGTTTTGGCAGATATAATCCTTACCCTGAGTGCATGCCCTTGCTAACCTTGGACCGTGACGGGGCGCGAACCCTCGACCTGACGCCTCAGAGTTGCGGGCGCTACCGCTTGAGCCACGATGACTACGTTAAATGCATTCATAGTATTAAGGATAAATACGATAACGGAGAGAGTAATTATGAAACCGAACAAAAGACGGGGAGTCACACATACATACACACAATATATATATATATATATATATATATATATATATATATATATATATATATATATATATATATATATATATGTGTGTCTGTATGTATGTATGTATGTATGTATGCATGTATGTATGTATGTATGTATGTATGTATGTATGTATGTATGTATGTATGTATGTATGTATGTATGTATGTATGTATGTATGTATTAAGGTATGTATGTATTTGTGTGTGTGTGTGTGTATCAGTAAAAACAAGCTGACGTGACCTTTAAAGGCATACGACAAAGTGACTCTTTCTTTTTTTTTATTGTAAGTTATTTTTATCTGTGCAGGAAAAGACTAATTGTAGTAACATTAGCCTGTCATAAATCAAGCGTCATTGTGCAAATGTCCCTTTTAGGCTGCAAAGTCATTCTCTGTTACTGTGTGCATCCTCTCCTTCGCAATGTGTAGAACATTACCATCATAGTTATTTTTATTCTCTGTGTGTGTATGTATTTACCAAAATGCATTTACGCAGTTGTGCTCACGAGAAAGTGTCTATGCACCTAACTCCCAGTCTCCTGGTCTTGTTTTCTGTATTCACTCTCTTTTCTGGAAAATAGGAATGCATTTACCATTTACAGTTTCTTCCCTTAGCGAATTCTTATCACCAAGAATACCCACCATGGAAAAAGGACTTTAATACATCATGTAAAGAAGTTTTCTGAAGTAACTTCTTACTATGACGTCCAGTTGTAGAACCAATCATATCAAAGTATCACTCCAATACATCTCTGTCAAAACTCTGGAGACATTTAATAACCAGTGTCATAGCTCCCCTCTTTCTTTTAGCTGCATATGTTGGTAAGTCAAACTCTTTTAACCTTCTTACAACTGGGATCAGTATCTTTTTTATTAGCTTGTTTGATCTGCCTCCACTTTTCTAATATATTTTTCAAGTGCAGATTTCAGAAGTTTTTTCATTGAGTGTGACATTGGGACAGGCAAAATCACCCTAACCAAGCCAGTGCACCAAGCGTACATTGAGACAAAGAAAAGGCAGAAGATTAAGGACAAGGCAGAAATAAAGGAATGGTGCATAATAGGAAAAGGACAGGCTGAATGAATAATCGAAGTATTGAGGACTTAGAGAAATGGCCGGATTAGGCCCTGAGATGACGATAGATCCGCTTTTTGAAGGAAGATAGGTTATAAGAACTAGGGAAGACAAAAGGAGGAAGAAAGTTCCAGAGTCTGGAGGTGAATAGGCAGAAACAGTCGCTGCACCGACTAATCCATAGGCTACAGATCACACAGTACCTATGAGACGAGGCCTGACATATGAAATAGTCTTCTTTTTTTTTCCTTTTTTCATATACCTGATAGCAACATTTATATATGTCAAGAAAGCATACACTGTCATTACTATACCATTTATATGGATTTCCGGAGACAAAGCTAGAAATACATGATCCATAGATAAATTATATTCTTCTGATATTGAATACTTTAACATTGGTCTTATTATACTTTTACTCATTCTTATTGCTTTACAGTTGAGTAATGAATCTCAATAACCACTTATCAAACCACTCATGAAGACTCAGTAAGATATTCCCATAATTCTCTACTATTATTATCAACTTTTATTGTCTTTGCAATCTTGTTGTTGTCTCCCAAAAGGGAATTCTAGAACGAGATGGCTAAATGGAGTAAAAAGAGCATTGGATGCACAAGGCATGTCAGTGGAACAGGTAAGAGAAATTTCAAGAGATAAGAATGAGTGGAGAAATATTATACAAAGATGGTGCGGCCCAAAAGGATTTCTCGCATCTGCTATCACGGTACACTGGGAAAGGTGGCTGTGAGCATGTTACTATGTGATGAAGTAGTAGGGGTAAACCAGCTGCGGCTGTCGGGTGAAGGAAGATTATATTTTTCCTCTTACCCAGTGGATGACCTATACAGGGTAGTGTGGCAAGCCTTCATCCATGAGGAGCTAAAGGAGTGATCGAGGTATGTTTGAATTGTGGTGAATGTGTGTCCTTTGACTTGGCCAGCCTCTTGGCTAGTACAGTGGTAACTCGCTGGCCTCGCACTCGCGAGGTCGAGGGATCGCGCCTCGTTCAGGCAAGAGAGTTTAAGGTGTTTACTGGGGAGGTTACTGCTGTGGTTGGGCACCACATGGGGGGTTGGGGCTTGTGCTGGTTGGCGACCCCCCTAAGGGTCCTCCATGACCCGTTCCACCCATCCGCTGGTGGAGAATCTAAAACAACAATTTGACTTGGCTACAGCCTGAATGCTATTTTTCTTAACACTATATATTACCCTCTTACTTATTAGTTCAATTACATGTCTACTTATAAGTGTACTATTAGTTTTGTAAAAGAATAGCCTATGTCAAATGGAAATAAATGTTTGTTTGTTTGTGTTGTTTAATGAAGGGACCTGTGACCAATGTATTATTATTATTATTATTATTATTATTATTATTATTATTATCAGCTGACTATATTCATTTTGTCTATTTTTCTTCATTGTTTGATTATACACATATCTGAGTACCATGTATCTGTTTTTTTATTTGTTGGTGCTAAGCTACCTTATCAGTGAAAGAGATGCCTAATAGTCATATTTATGAACTATTGATTCAATTATCATTAACCAATATGACTCGCTTATTCACCTCCCTATATATATATATATATATATATATATATATATATATATATATATATATATATATATATATATATATATATATATATATATATATATATATATATATATATATATATATATATATATATATTATCGTACATCATTTATGTAGCCTATTCGTAATTTACTATTCCTCAATTAATAATATTTACTAAGCAGGAGTTGTCAATGTATATATTTCTTTAATTCTTATTATATAAACGATTATTTCGGTATACTTCATTTTCAACTTCCAAGGAAGAATAGATTAATAAAAAGGAAAAAAATATGAAGGCGGATTCAGGATTTTCTTGGTCATGATGAAAATGCTCAGGTTTAATTGTGTCGTAATTTCTTATATAAATTGTTGCCATTTACAAAATCACTCATAACACTCACTGACCTTTGGCGCCTTTTAGCGGGTACTTTCTAAGATCCGCTATGAAAATCAGCTGATTTTTTTTTCTCTCTCTCTCTCTCTCTCTCTCTCTCTCTCTCTCTCTCTCTCTCTCTCTCTCTCTCTCTCTCTCTCTCTCTCTCTCTCTCTCTCTCTCGTGGTAGAACAAGCAAATTGGGAAATGACTATCACGGGTTTAATCCCATCATGGGGCATTAGGAAGGGCAGCATTCTTGCTTGCTTCCTTGTGTTCAGTATGTCTGTGTCCAGTCTTATGCGATTGGAAACTAATTAAGACACATAAAACGGTGCATATATATATATATATATATATATATATATATATATATATATATATATATATATATATATATATATATATATATATATATATATATGCGATTGGAAACTAATTAGGATACATAAAACGGTGCATATATATATATATATATATATATATATATATATATATATATATATATATATATATATATATATATATATATATATATATATATATATATATATATATATATATATATATATATATATATATATATATATATATATATATATATATATATATATATTATATATATATATATATATATATATATATATATATATATATATATATATATATATATATATATATATATATATATATATATATATATATATATATATATATATATATATATATATATATATATATATATATATATATATATATGCACACCAGACACCAATAGATTTTCGAAATATATATTCATACTTCTCAAACATTCTATTGCGATAATAATAATAACTTTTATACCATTTGTAGATAAAATATACAAATTGAGAACATGTTAACATATTGAAGAAAAAAAACAGCATAAGGAGACATAGTTACATATTAAAAATGTAATCAGGGAAGAAACCATAGATAAAGACAAAGCTACATATGAAGAATATACTGAAGCAATGTAAAAAAAAAAAAAGCTTCCTATAGAAACAAAGTTATATTTAAAAAGTACATCCAAGGAAAAGTTTGGCGACATATATCGCTACCGTAGCGCCTTAATAGCTAAAAATCGCTATACAAAAGTCACCAAATGACGGCGTATCTGGATACACTTGAATCTTGATATAAGACAGGAAGGCACCAAGGCGGAAAAAAAAGAACTGTGAATTTTAAGTTCAGTTACGTAAGACGTTCTTCGTACTTAGCCATGGCAGCTCTTCGTAAGGTAGTATTTTAACGTTCTTTAAGGGAAAATTACAGTTAGAATTGCATTTGTTTCTGTTTTAGAATTTGGTTTTTGCGTCTTTGATATTGTTTTCGTAACTATGAAGAAATTGGGGGTAACTAGCCCCCCCCCCCTTTCTTAACTTGTAGCCTTATTCACATGGTTACAGAGGGTCATTTATTTTTGCGTGCTTCTTGTAGTTGATGTTGTCTTTTGACCCACTTTGACCTCTGGATGTCATTCTTGTCCCAAATTACCTTCATTAATCCGGTAGTGGGACCGGAACCGAGTTAAGCTGGTGTGCAACGTTGGGGTAGCCACCCCAAGGTAGTTTTAGCCTTATTAATCACTTATGTATATTAGAGTTTACAGAAACTGGCATTGAATTGTTTTTCTGGTGTTTTTTACTCATTTGAATCATATCTATCACCAAAAATTGCCGGATCCCCTTACCATAACTGGTGTATACCCCCCTGTACATCTAGATAGTGGTTCTTGACCTAGGGGGGCGCAGTCCTAGGGTGGGGAACTATAATTCATTGTCAGTAGAAAGCTAAAAACACCTTTTTCTGTTTTTTATCGTAAAATCTGAGAGGGAATTTAAAAAAAAAAATGGTTGGATGCTAGGTAATAAAAAAGGTTAAGAACCACAGCCTCAGATAAGAGAACCCTGAACCAGTCATGATCAGCCATACGTTTTATGATGAGTTTAAATAATTTATAAAATCACAAACCATCCAGAAACTTATATTTATAATGCGTCAAAGCTTTATTATAACCTAAGTTACTTAACACTTATATAACCTAACCCAACATTTTACGCATATACATATCCCTAGGTATAGTATGTAGTATGAACTTGTAAACCAAAACCATGCCAAATATTTACTTTCACACACCCAACGACTGCAATAAAGTTACAAAGCAGTGAAAAAGATATTTGAAATAACTAAATAACAATAATTTAACTTATCAGTTCGTTTCTTAAGTGGAGTGACTTGACTTATTATTCCCAACTGGGAGCAGGAATGTAGATATTTAGCTCATCTACTTTTATCATCTTTTATGTTGGTTAGATTAGGTTAATGTTTAGTAAGGTCAGGATAATGTTTTTCTTGGAGATGAATAGGAGGGCCTGAGACTAACAGGGGTACAGTTTCCCCAGCTATTTAGAGGGCTCCGAATGTAGTACTGTATTTAAACTGTGTTAGCCACCTCATAACCTACCAAACACACACCCACCCCCCAAAAAAAAATTTCCCTCTGGACAGAGTGCCAAATGGGATATCATGCCCTTTGTTACTATTATGAGTAATGATAACTTTTTATTGATAGTAGGTTTGTTGCTGTATTCAGGGTCTGAGGGCTACTGAACCCACTAGCATGTTCCAGGAAAAGGATATTTAGTCTATAAAGTCCCATGAATTATTTCTTATATATGCTTTCAGATGTGAGCTTCACGCATACATGCTATACTTAGTGTTGATGCTGATGACTTACATGGAATAAGATTGTCCACTTCAGTGATATGATAGTTGAAAATTATATTTTTGGTCTACATTAATGACACAGCATTATGCATATTATTTTTAAGCTTTGAATTGTTTAGTCCTGTACCCTTATAATTCTTCTATGATTTGACTTTCATACGAGATTATTTGATCAAAGTCATTAGCTTTTATAAGACAAACAAAAAGTTCAGAGCAACATACTATTACTCTTTTAAGCAGCATTCAGAACCAAGTAATATCTGTAAATATTCAAATATCCCTCAATCAACAGGGGAACATGATTTCCTGGCTTGCTGTCAAGAGGACTTCCATCTGTTTCACTACACAAACATTAGTAATGGTGATACCTCTTGGGCTGTTTTTAAGGGAAAATCCAGAGTTATATACAGAAGCTTCCGGAACATTCTCAGACACGAACAAAAACCTACCCATTATCTACCCATGTTTTAATGTATTTATTTCTGTACTGTACTGCATTATTACATTATTATTGCTCTATTAAAATTTATTAATACTGCATAGTTTCTTTTGTGTTGTACTTAAGTGTCTTTAGCCTAAGTATTATACAGTACTGTACTGCATATTCATGTACTGTACAGTACTTTTTTTTTTTTACCTAAACACAAGTTACGAACAACTTTACTTTCGAACAGACTTCTGGAACCTAAATTGTGTTAGCAATAGTCTCCACTTGATGTTATATGCAGTATATTTGCGTGCAACTGTAACAAAAATAGTAGGTAATGACATCTCTTGTAGCAGTTCATGAATGGGACAGATCTCATTGCCATTGAAAAGCTCTGATATTTCGTGCTATTAAGTTATTTTTAGGTGATCCCTTTTACTAAAATATTCGGATTGCAATTCCATGTATTACCTGCAGCATATATATAATCTTGTTTTACTAAGTAAGATACATACTTGTGTTATTGCCATTACTGTATATAACATTTATTTTTCTCCACAAATATTTTACATAGGATCACACATCAGAAATTGTTGCATGTGATGCCAGACACTACATAAGGCCTTTTCTTTACAGCTTCTTCGCAGTGGTCACTTTGCGCGTGGTGCCTGTCTTCGATGGCAAAGTACAGTTGCAGAACCCTCAGCAGCTCACTCACCTGCACCTAAGAGTGGAGGTATATGCTTTGGTAAGTATTGCTATTGAATGCACTATTGTTAGATTAAAATATATAATTTTTCTTCTTCATTGTCTTCAACTTTAACCCATTTTTATATGGGGTTTCTGTTTCTTGCTAGCTTTTTCCACTTTTTCCTGTCTTGCATATCTTGTTCCCTTAGCCCCACGTCCAGCATATAATTTTCTATATTATCCTTCCATCGGAACTTCGGCTTACATTTTTCTCTCCTTCCCTCCACCTTCGTATCCATAACCCTCCTACACACATGGTCTTCTCCTTTTCGCATTACATGGCCGAACCAATGTAAGTTTCTCTCTTTTAAAATATGTACTTTGTTCTGCAATTCTGCTGTGTGCTCTGATATTTTTAATCCAGGAAGATGCAGAGTATATTGCCTTAATTCTCCTCATTCCGAGATTGTTCCTTTTGATCCTATCCGAAGTTGTTTTTGATCAAGTAGCATTACAAATTTTGCTTCTTGGTCACTGTATCTTGAAACATGGATCTATGATCAGGCCAGAATACTAAATGATGAAGTAAAGAGTCTAATTTGCAAGAAGATAATGAAGAGAAATATGATACTTTTATCGACTAGATTGTTTTGAGTAGTTTACGTTGTATTCAATTTGAGTGATATGTAGATACGATATAAATACAAATACTTAACACAACAGTAGCTACTGAGTTGTACTGTATACTTGGAGTCTGTTAAAGAGATATGCAGATATAGTAAAAATTATTTATTATAGGTAAACAGTTACATAGCTATGATAGTTTATGCAGCTGAAAGACATGAAAAAAAAATATGGAATATTATATAAATGATGTTATTAAGAGCGAAAAGGAGACTATCAAGAATTTAATGGGTTGCTAAGATGTGACAAGTGTTTATGTAGAAGGGCCTTAGTCCCTGGAAAGCACAAGAGTACATCCTAGATTAACTTAAGCAGTTATGCACAGTGTAAATATGATGGTATACCTGTATTTGGTGAAAATATTTAGTTCATAAATGTAATTTTGCTTCAGACCTAACCCCTGAACAGAAGGAAATTCAGCTTCTTGCTCGTAAATTCAGCCGGGAGGAAGTTGTTCCCGTAGCTGCTGAACTGGACCGTACTATGGAATATCCTTGGGAACTCATCAAAAAGGTAATTACTATGAAACGGTGATTGGTAACTCTGTGAACCTCTTTGCCTTTTGCTACTTACAACCTTACAAATCATGCATTTTCATATAGTTTGCCTTTTTTTTATTATCATTATTATTATTATTATTATTATTATTATTATTATTATGATTAAAGTGTACAGTTATTTTTTACACAAGATATGCTTTCCATGGTGTTGGTAAGAAGGATTTCTGCCGTAATGTTGGATGATTATTAAGAACCCGCAAAAAGGTTTTTGGGAGTAGAAACCTGGCAATCTGATCCTTTCAGATATTTTCTTCTTGCCACAAAACAGTGGATGAATAAAGTAAAGATGAAAAAGTATTTTGATTCTTTTGCTAAAATTATGACTGCCCTACTGGGTCAGAAAGATCATGGTGTTTATTTAAAAATAATTAAGATAATAAAAACTATACTGACATGTTTAGACACATCATTATCAATATTTCAAGAACTTCCTCTGTTATCTAATTCATACCTTTGTACTTGGACCGGCAATATCAAGCACCCTATCAGCAGCGGGAAGTAATTCTTCCTTTGACCTTGAAGTACAATATATATATATGTAGTCATGATTTTTTGATGAGAAAAACAAAATTCTTTGATATTTTTTGGCGTGAGGTTATGATATTTAACATGACTGTAATAAAAATTGAGCCTATTTTAATTATATTTACTCGAAGAGCATTCAGCATTTTCTTTGCATTTGCTTCCAGGACTGTGTCTTCGTATGTAAATACTAATCGGGACATGTTTTGATGATATAAATATGCCACACACACACTATAATATTATTGTTGTCAGATGTCATGTATATTAGATAATGTTGATAAGAATTCCTTAACTATCCTTTATCTTTAGGAACACTATATATGAAGAACTTAATAAGTTTGTGACCTCTATTGGTCACGAAATTCTTAAGTACTTTATATATTTTTCCTTATCTTTTCTGTAATGGGTTTTTTCCTACTATTTTAGACTTATGGTAACGCATCAGTGTAATTTGTCAGCAGAAGTTGAAATCTAAAATTTCATTATAATGAGGGGAGCAAGTACAATTCCTCTCTCTCTCTCTCTCTCTCTCTCTCTCTCTCTCTCTCTTTTTTTTTTTTTTTTTTTTTTTTTTTTTTTTTTTTTTTTTTTTTTTTCCCTGCAATAAAACTGTTAGGATAAGCAGGGCATGATAAATCCCTTCTGCCGCCTTATATGTTTAGTTGGTATGTCTGAACAAAAGATGTCATTTGCTCCTAACCTAATGTTGCTTTGCAGCTGATGGAAGTGTTGAAGGTGGGCAGGTAATGATGTACTTTGCATTAAAAAATTTTGCCGCATTGGAAACTCCTTTGGCTTCAACAGGATACTGTGCCATGTTGAAAGCAAAAATAAGAAAGGTTATTCGAATCAAAAGGAAAAAGAAAGCATCCTAAAAATGTCACCTATAGAAAGAGCCTTAGTTTGCAAATGCATATTTATCAAGAGAAGAAATTTTTCATAATTATGCTACTAATTCGTGGTATCGGATGACTTTCAATATGTTTATTTAATAATAAGAGTGTTTAAAAGCACTTTAGTCTGTGTTGGCTCCTCCCTTTTAGAAGATATATTTGATTAATTTTGTTAGTTAAAATGTATTACATGTAATCCGGTACCAGTATCTGAGCACTATTTAATCTAGGTATTTTATTAGTACTTAATTCAAGTACCTATATTTTTTACATTAATTTTTGAAAACTTGTGTGAATCTTTTTTCTGCCGTTTGATTTATTCTAAATAAAATTATTTGGCTACTTATGTAATAGCAATCGAAATTTTGATTGATACATCTATAGATTCATTGGAATTCTATATGCATAATTTTTTCCATATGAATTTTAGTGAGATAATGAATCGTGTTAATGAGATGTAGAATATTTTAATATGGAACCTAAGTCCGAGATCATAATGGGAAGAGTAATAGTGTAAAGTCTGTATTTGGATTATTAATTTACTGATCAGAGACTGATATCCCGAATATCCCTTAAAGAGGTAGCGGTAGTCTCCATTTGTATAAATGCACATACCAAGTATGAGGTGAATAAAACATTATGATTTTTTTTTTCCAACATGTAACTGAACAAACAAGGGCTGCAGTGATATGATGTCTCATTAAAAAATATAAATATATTTTAATAATGATACCTCATTCAATGCTCGTGGTTTTTCTTCCTTGTCATTAGGCATGGGGTCTAGGCTTGATGAATGCTCATGTACCTGCTGATTGCGGAGGGATGTCCCTTGGGACCTTTGAAGGATGTCTCATCACTGAAGAAATTGCATTCGGTTGTACGGGTGTCCAGACTGCCATGGAGGCAAACAATCTTGGAGTAAGTCATCTTATAATCTTGCCTTGGAATGCAGTTGTAGAGCTAAATAGTATGTTGTATGTAATATGATGTTTGTAACGTTTTTTAATTTCTTCTTAAACCGTGGTTAGGCAGGTATGTAAAGGACTATAATGTCTTTATTTGTTTCATTGCATTGATTTTACATTAAATTACTTGAATACACTGCCACAGTATTCTATTTGTGTCCATTGAACTTTTTTTTTTTTTTTTTTTAACTGGCATTGTGTTGCTGAACTTAGTAGTTATTTTTTTTTTTATTTCTTTTCTACTAATATATTTATATACTCAAACTTTTTTTTTTATGTTTTACCTCTTTGAAACCCAAGACCGATGACAAAACTACTAAATAAACTTATCCCTTCGGTGTTGCTATTATTATTATTGTTGTTAGTTACATTATAATTTCTATTAGTATACAGTACAGTACATTACAGTATTTTAGCTATATAATCAGTACAATTTAGGTATAGTGTACAATAGATTATGCAATATAAGTTGTTACATGTGATATTTACCCAACATACAAATCGCTTAATATCAGCCCGGTATATGATATTAAAATTTTTTTTAATAAGCACAAGTTTAGAAGATATATCCTCCTGTTGCTAATGGACTCTTAAGTCTACACTAACGATCTTGTTTCTCTTCCAGCAAACGCCAGTGATCATCGCAGGTAATGCAGAACAAAAAAAGAAATATTTAGGGAGGCTGACTGAAGAACCACTATTATGTGTAAGTAAAATATTTAACTTTTGCGTCTATCAGGTTGAAGTTCATCGTTTGCTAATAGTCCGGTATCTATATGAAAAAACTCTGCTTCAAGAAGACTCAGCAAATTAAGTTTTGACATTAGAATTCTAATGGCTACAACTTGTGTAAATAATGCACAAAGATTGAATGTTTATAAGCAGTGCTTACAGATTTTTTCTCATATCAGTGTAATGGAGTGTCACATAGTTCTCACACATCTACTTGTAGAAAATTTTTAGACATTTGCAAGATGCAAGATATATTATCAATATAAATTCAAGAAATGTGAATATTAGAAAATTTGTAAATTCATTTCAGCTCTATTTTCCCATAACAGGCGTATGGAGTTACTGAATCAGGAGCTGGCTCTGATGTTGGTGGTATTCGCACTCGTGCAGAGAGGAAAGGTGACGAATATGTTATTAATGGGTCTAAAATGTGGATAACCAATGGTGGCGTTGCCAACTGGTACTTCGTTCTGGCCAAAACCAAGTAATTATTGTTTATACTGTATCCAGATAAACTATATTTTTTGGTTTATATGTTTCTTTTCAAGGTTTGTTCCACTTAGAAATTAAATCTAGTAAGAAATGTCAGTGTGTAAGAGGTTATGTGTTATTAGTGTGTAATTCGTTTTTTTGGTCAAAGAACACACCATGTGCACAAGCTGTTAAAACCAGCTGAGTGGCCATAAATATAGTAAAATAATGAAGGTAGCAGGGCCTATCCTTGCCCTGCCTTATCCCACCGCCTCAGTTAGTTTTTTCAAAATGAAAAGAAATCGGGGGAGGAGGGATTCCATCTCTGCTACTCTACCACTTTTAATCGCTTCCCCCTATATTCATAGAATCTTCTTCTTTGTCTTCACCAATAACCCATTTCTAAATGGGGTCGTTGTTTCTTGTTAGCCTTTCCCTCCTTTTCTTGTCTTGCAAATCCTGTTTCCTTAGCCTCATATCCCGCATATTATTTGCAATATTATCCTTCCATTGGACATGGGGTGTCCTAGATGCAGAGAGTACTAGTATGATATTTATCTTTCATGGCATTTGAACTTTTTGCAGCCCAGATCCTAAAGCTCCTGCCGGAGGAGCCTTCACAGGATTCATTGTGGAAGGAGACTCTCCTGGTTTAACCAGAGGGCGCAAGGAAATTAACATGGGTCAGCGCTGCTCTAGCACAACGGGATTCACGTTAGAAGATGTGGTTGTACCCAAGGAAAATGTTCTAATAGGTATGGATAGCCTGTTAACTGCATAAAAATGAGTGTGTTGGTATGTTTGTCATAGTTTTATTGGTTATTATTTATGGTATTAGCAAGCTTTTTTGTTTTATTTTAGTGTTATTCAGCAAACTGTAACTTATTAGAGCTCCTATGAGGCAGTTGCTGTAAATAATTTCTGTTTGCTTATATATTTAAAGGAAATGCTAACAGTATTTATGTGAAGAAATCTTCATTCTATAAATGTAAAGTACTTTTGGTTGGCATTACTGTAGGTATATAGAGTCTTCAGTTCATAAATTCCTTGCTACTTGAATGTATACTTAAGTAGATCATACGCATATACAGGTAAAAACACGAGCCAGTACAAAATAGCATCAAGCAATATTAAAATAATTCACCGCGCCATTTCTCCTTGTGGTGACGGATATTGTACATAAGCAATACCTCCCCCCAAAAAAATTATTTGACTTAATCCTTAATCTTTGTAGAATTGTAAAGAATTACATATGCAGATGCCAGTACAAACAGACCTAGACATTATATATACTGTACCTAACAGTCTGCATTTTTTTCAGTATTCATCATACCTTGTTGGGGAGGGAAAATAATTTTCCTTACTACATAAAGTAGATATAAGTGAAAGATACATAGGTTATGATTGCACAAAACTGTACTCATTTACTGCCCTCTGGTTCACCTGAAGCCTTCCTACTGGCTTTCCTGAGTTATATGAGCAGGTAAGTACAATTACAAACACAAACACAGCCATAATTAGATGTAATTATCAAATAATGTGGAACTATATCGTAATATTTGTGTATAGGAGAAGGAGCTGGTTTCAAGGTTGCTATGGGAGCATTTGACCGCACCCGTCCCCCTGTTGCTGCTGGAGCCGTTGGGTTATCGCAGAGGGCTCTAGAGGAAGCCACCAAGTATGCCATGGAAAGGAAAACCTTTGGCACTCAGATTGTTAATCATCAGGTTAGTTTTGTGGATCATTTACTGTATATTATTTTTTTATACTTCAGAAACGTTGTACCCCTTTATCATGTTCGCTTAAAATTGCAACTTTTAAAATTTTTGTGGTGGCTACAGTAAGTCAAAAGCTATAAAAAAGTTGTAAACTGGTTTTTGATAAGCTTTGATATTGATATTCCAATTATACCCTGTATTTTATTATCATTTTAGTCATGGTATATTATACAGATATGTATTCTTTATTTATCAAAGATGTTCTTCACTTTTATTACTTGTAGTATTCATTTTTTATATAAATATCCTTATACATTTTTCTAAATAGCTTCTATAAATGTATATAGATCTCTCTTTGCTTTTATGCCTTGTACATACAATTATACAGGGGCTATAATAACTGTTATTTAAAGGGTGGAAAATTTGTATTTGTCTTCTGTAAAGTACCCAAGCTACCTTGTTTAATATCTTAAGTGATACAAAGCCTTTTTAAGGTATCAAAGTAAAACCTCAGGCATGATTATGGAAGTTAGCTCTGCCATGATTTTAATCTTATCTATTTATGACATGCATAAACCAAACAGTGACCTAACTGTTATAATTTTAGAGTTGTAAATCCATCGTGTATGAGTTTTTTTTTACATATTTTGTAGTTCCAGCCACCCTCCTGTCCATGGTGGGCCAAGACAAGGTGGTAAAAATATAATGCCTTATCTTCATCATTTTCCCCAATTGGCTGGGAAGAAGAAATACTGTATCCATTTTCCCTTCATTCCGTAAGAGCTGACTAGAAGGGATTGGGGTTTTGGGCTGTCAATCCATTGCTCCCTGAATATTTTATTACTGGACTGCAACTGATAGAGGAGGAAATGATGGACTGGGTATTTTGAAACCCTGCTACCTATGTTATGGTCACCCGGCTCACCTCAATTTGATATAACATCTTGTATAAAAACAAAAAAAACTAAAAATTACCCAATCTGCTTCCAGGCTATTGCCTTTCTTCTTGCCGAAATGGCTATGGAAACAGAGCTGGGTCGTTTGGCTTGGATGAGAGCTGCCTGGGAAGTGGACCAAGGTCGCCGCAACACTTACTACGCCTCCATCGCTAAGGGCTTTGCTGGTGATGCTGCAAACAGAGCTGCGACTAATGCTGTTCAGGTAAGATTCAGTACTATATCGTAACTAGTTTTTCTCTTAAATTTATGAATGGTTATTCCATCAGAGAATGCTTAGTAATTTATTCTCTCTAGTTTTCCTAGTTTCTTAACTAGTAACACTATACAAAATATAAAGTAAGTTACTCTAACTAGATTATCTTAAATGTCATTTCTAGTTACCATATGAAGGAAAGGTTAATACAGTATGGTGTAACTATTATTTTTTTTTTTTACGGTTAGCCATCTTGGAAAAACTTCTCTAAGTGTTTTAATCATGTCTATCATATATATATATATATATATATATATATATATATATATATATATATATATATATATATATATATATATATATATATATATATATATATATATATATATATATATATATATATATATATATATATATATATATATATATATAATATTTTTATGTATATATATATATATATATATATATATATATATATATATATAGATAGATAGATAGATAGATATATATATATATATATATATATATATATATATATATATATATATATATATATATATATATATATATATATATATATATATATATATATATATATATATATATATATTTATAATATTTTTATGTATATATATATATATATATATATATATATATATATATATATATATATATATATATATATATATATATATATATTTATATATATATATATATATATATATATATATATTCTTCTTCGTCTACATCTTTTCCCACTTTTATGTGGGGCCGATGTTGCTGGCCAGTGTTCTCCATATGTTCCTGTCCCATACCTCATCACCCAACAAACCTTTAGACCTCAGGTCATCATTGATGCAATCCATCCACCTATGCTTTGGTCTCCCCCTCCCTCTCCTACTCTGTATATCCATTTCCATCACCCTCCTCCCAGCATATTGTTCATCCCTCCTAACGACATGACCATACCACCTTTGTCTACTTTCTTGTATCTTATCTGATATTTCTCTAACTTTTTAGGTACCTCTAATTACCTCGTTTCTGATCTTATCGCTTCTTGTCACCCCACACATCTATCTCAACACCCTCATCTCTGCCACATCCAGTTTTTTCTCTTGTGTCATCTTTATTGCCCATGTCTCTGCTCCATACATCATCGCAGGTCTCACAACTGTCTTATGCAGTTTACCCCTCAACTTGATCCCTAGTCTCCTGTCGCACAGCACCCCAGACATTCCTCCAGTTCTTCCATCCTGCTTGTATTCTGTGGGTTATTTCTGACTCTAGGTCACCATCCTCTGCTACTGTTGAGCCCAAATACTTGAACTTTTCAACTCTTCAACACCTTCCCCTGCAAATTGACCTCCCCATCCACATCATCTCTCAAGCTCAAGTAGTCTGTCTTCTTCCTGCTGATTTTCAGTCCTCTGTCCTCCATCACTCTTCTCCACTCCTCAAACTTCTCCTCCATTACCTCTCGTCTGATGCTACACAGTACAATGTCATTTGCAAAGAGCATACACCATGGAGACTGATCTCTAATACCCTGGGTTACTACATCCAAGACCGGATCAAATAGTTATGGACTCAGATTAAATCTTCTGTTTTAAGTACTTTGCATGCTAGATAATGTTAGTAATAATTGTTTGTAAATACTTGTAATTTTTTCTATTTATAGCAGGTAAAAACCTATTTTATTTTTAGTGTAATCTGAATTCCTCTTTTTAATTACAGGTGTTTGGTGGCAA
Organism: Halocaridina rubra; assembly: GCA_037179515.1. Lineage (NCBI taxonomy): Eukaryota > Metazoa > Arthropoda > Malacostraca > Decapoda > Atyidae > Halocaridina > Halocaridina rubra. The sequence goes on from JAXCGZ010003945.1 coordinate 30,652, forward strand.
TGGATTCAATACTGAATATCCTGCTGAAAAGCTCATGAGAGACGCCAAAATTTTCCAGATTTACGAAGGCACTGCTCAAATTCAGCGACTTATCATTGCCAGAGAGCATCTCGCTCGTGCCAAGATGGGTCTTATTTAAGGATACTTGTGATGACACCAGAAAAAATAGGTTTTCGTCCATAATATAACATACGAATTCATACTTAACTTCATTGTGAATATTCAGTTCAGTACCTATTAATAATATGACAATGATCAAGATGTAGTACATGATATATTTGAATTTTATGCAACCTTTATTTAAGTTAAACTCATATGGTACCTCTCCTTTCTCCTTATATTACTGCTATTTTGCATCAGTTATCAAAAGTTCTTGTGCATATATCTTTATTGATTTTTTTAAACTGCATAATATCTTTTGCGATTCTTCGTGTCACAGCATTGAAACAAATGATAGAGATAAAAAAAAAAAAAAATTAAATTTTTTAGGATACTTTAATGGTAGTTTACATTAAATTAAAAGAAATTTTTGGTTTGGCCTATTTTAACGTTTTTAACTATTTAAACCTTACATAAGACATATTTAGGTTGAAATATATAGAATGTTAACTAATTCAATATATAGTGATTTAACAAAGTATACTTGGGTCTGTAATAATAATTATCTTTTCAATGTATTCGTCGTGTATGTAAATAAGTCCTCAGTTATAGGTTAATGCTGTTGTTACAGTTCATTATTAGGTTAAGGCTGCAATTACCAATGCAATTTATAGAAACTATTTTGAAATATATATATATGAACAGACTGTTAACAGTGATTTGCTTCATCCTGAATCGAGTTATGTATCACCATGTGACTTTATATATATATATATATATATATATATATATATATATATATATATATATATATATATATATATATATATATATATATATATATATATATATATATATATATATCTATATATATATATATCTATATATATATATATATATATATATATATATATATATATATATCTATATATCTATATATATATATATATTATATATATATATATATATATATATATATATATATATATATATATATATATATATATATATATATATATATATATATATATATTTTTTTTTTTTTTTTTTACACATACGGCAATAGCTATTGTACTTGGGTGTAATGTTTGGTATTATAAGTAGACTAAGCTTACTCTGAAGACAGATCCTAGTGCAGTGTTTCTCAACCTTTTTTTTAAATCAGAGCACACTTGTAGAGTAATTAAAACTGAGGCTCACTTAATATATCAGTAAGATAAAATTATCTCTAAAATTGCAAAATAGTAAAATTATAATAAAAAAGGCTCTTGAAATAAGCATGTACTTTTAATTACAAGACATTAGAATATATTTTATCACGTATGGTTGTGTGAGAGCTGTGCTTGATGTACTTTGGCAATTTTTTTAATATTAGGCCTTATATGTGATAAGCATACTCTCATTTCCTCATCAGTGCATCTAATATTTGATTTATTTTTACATTTAATGTTGGTATATGGAGAAAATTCTAATTCACAGAGGTATGATGTGGAGAACTACAATAAAATATTCAGTGCTTTACAAGCTATTGAAGGATTTTCTTTCATGAAAATCCAATATTGACGAATGGGCATCTCTTTATGTTTGATTTTAAGATGTCCCTCGTGGCACTTAGGTCAAAGGACTATCTCCGATTCCTGTACTCAGATGTCATTATAGCTGTTTCTCACATGCTTTAGGATGGGTTATTCTAAGATTTTATATCAACCATTCACGAGAGAGAGAGAGGTAATGACTGATTTAAATCTCTTGAGGAAGGAAAAAGGGAAAGAGTTATCCATTCCTTTTTAAGACTAAGGAAATGAGCATCCAATTTAAAATATCAAACGACATAAACTTTACTCAGACATGGGAGCCATGTGCCTATCCGTAGTTTTTTAAAAATACAATTTTTTTTTATATAAAAAAAAATTAATAAATTACTTTTTCATTAACTTGGGTCACACCTGGCTACCTTTCAGGGCGCACCAGTTGAGAAACGCTGTCCTAGTGTATAGCTAGTACTTATGAGGTTTCATTCATGATACAAAGCAAAGACTCACTTATGAGCTTTATCTAGGTCTTACACAATATAAGAAAAGTTTGTTAATAGTGATTTTCATCAATAGTGATACAGAATAATTATAAGAATCCAGTGTTTCTATGCTCAGGGCAGTGTTGAAGACTCAGCCTCTAACAACTGTAGTACGTTACATGATTTTGATGCGTATCATGATTTTTTAAAGCTTTATGAATTTCTTATCACTTTAGACTAACCTAAAATCTTATATTTGCCATTGTCTTGCTAGTTCCTATTGGAAAAGCTTGGATCATATTCTTCCCTACATATAAAGAATTCCTAACCATCAGATATATAAGTACCAGGTGGGTTAAGATTTCTTTTGTTTTCAGTTGATATATAGTTTATTAAACAGAGTTAATACTGGGGGTTTTCAATCAGATTTTATGATTTTTAGTACCTAATGACAGCTTCTAATCATACAATGATTCTCTGTTCCTTTGAAGCCAGAAGGGTGGCCTCTTCTGAATAAAAGAGGGACATGCCAAGGGTTCATCATATACCGAATTTTCTGTTTCTTTTCAATAGCTTTTATGCGGCATCACTTAGTTCCTAAAAGTACAGGTGCAGAATTTTTCGTACTCGATATGAATCTGAAAATTCAAGAGAGTTCCAGTAGTCATTACTGAAACCTGAAGACGTGGACAATTACCACAGAAATAATTCTAATTTAAAATTCTGAAGATTGAGAGGAGGAGTATAGCAGGTAATTATTATTGCTATTCATAAAGAAAGGGTTATTTATTTTTCTAAGACAGAGCTGAAAAAACTGGGGCCAGTACAGTATAAGAGTACTTTACAGTAACTTTTTTGCAACGGAAGTATGTAAAGCATGAATCGGAATAGGTATTATTAAAGCTGTGAAACCCAATGATATATCTCCATTTATGCATATAAATGTAGTGCCTGCAATTAGCTGTTCACTGTATCTATCCTCAAAAGAAAAAGAAACATATTTCTCAACTAGAGGTCACCTTCATTGACTAGCATAGTTATGGATAAGCCACCGAGAGTACATATTGCTGTTCACTTGTAACGAGAGACAATGAGGATTTAACCTCCAGTATTGCAAGTACTCTCTTATAACTCGTTTAACTGTTATTTCTCCCATATAAAAATATATTGGAAGTAGAATAAGGTTTGTATATATGTGAGCGAAGCTTTCTTTTTAGATCACATTTTTAGAATCAAAATATGGAAGGAAATGTTCTCTATTCATCCATAAGTGTTTTGCAACAGATAGATTGATATACATATATAGAATAGTAGGTAGATAGATAGAGAAAGATATTTATATTTAGAATGTGCCTAGACAACCAGGGTAAGTAAACAAACATTCCCCTTGTGTTCAGTATTCATCAAATATCCTTAACGGATATGTATTGATCATAGACAAAGTTTTTCAAAGATTAGTTTATTATATATTTTTCATTTATTCTTTATTTTTATTTATTTATCTATTTGTATCGCTTATGTGGATTCTAAATAAGGATGCTTAAGTACTCTCCATACCCTAAATTACTTCATAAACAATACAAGAGAGACATTAAATGGGTAACCATTTTTGTTAATGCTTGCTTAGGAAACAGACTATAACTGGAGAAGAAGGGAGGGTAGATTCAGTAGAATTTTGCATATATATGCAAACAAGTTACTAGTAATTATATTCCTTAAACAAATGTATTGACCACACATGAAGATGAAGTGGAGCTATTTTCAGACGGATATCATGCTGTGGTCTCGAAATGTTTGACAGTAGTAGTAATAGTAGTTGTAGTAGTAATAGTGGTGGTAGAAGTAATTTATATACTAAAGACATAGTCCACCCTGTAAGGGAGTGGCTGACTCAAAGCAAGATACCTTGACTCTGCAGGAAAAAAATTCCTAGTCCCCGTTCTCCGCCCCAGTTTGTCGATTTTTACGGCACACATGGGAATACGAAGAAAATATTCACGCCCACGCCATCAGGGGGAAGTAATTATAATACTGGAATATCTCGCAATCATATAGTGAACCATGGTAAAATATTACCGCAGATTTTTCTCAAATATGAGGGATAAATATACGTTTGAATTATCATTAATTTTGGAAGTTAAACCAAGTTACTTAAAGATATTACCAGACATTTTCTTATTGATACACTCTGAAAGATCTTTACAAAAGTGCAAAAAAATTTAGGTTCATCTTTGATGCTTCTCAATTTTTGTTTCCTGTGTAATTTGTTGTGGATGAATTTTTTTTCCAGGATAAATCAAGAGGTGATATAGGCTGTAACTGTAAGATATATAGAACAACAATTAAAAAAAATGAACAGATAAGATGGCGCCTTTTATCTTTTTCTTCTACTAATTATCATAATTTTTCTACTCCCATGTCTTTTCCTCCTTATCATTATCATTTGTTTCTTTTCTTTTTATCGCCATTGCTTCTTAAGCTATTCTCTTATATCACAACAATTATTTCTATTGTTGCATTTATCTTTCGCATTTATTATTTACACAGTGTCTCACTTTTTTTTGTCTCAGCCTGTATTCTATGTACTTGTGTCGCTTTATTTTATCTTACAAATGCCTAATTTTCTTGCGTTTTCGAATACTTTGTTATTTTTTTCTTATCTCTGTGTTAAGATTTCGTTAGAAGATGTTCTAAGCTTCAGCCTTACTCCAGAAATAATTATTCTTAACAGTGATTAATATCTTTACTTAATCACGTGTTTTGTGTCTCAAAGTCATTGCTCCATAAAAAAAAAATCTGCATTATTTATCTATAGAGAGCAACTATTAACAGCGTCCCAGGAACTCCTTCAATTCCTACTTCATTAATCGGTCATTATAGATCAGGTTTTTTAAAAGGTCTCTTTTAAAAAGGTAATTTCAAACATCATGGAACTAGACACTCATCTTTCTTTCACATGTATTTATGGCTCTAGCAATGCAATGCCATTTCCAATGATAAACTAATTATACATGAGGAAGACTTGAACTGGGACCTTTGGTATGACCGACCAGTGTTTAACTTTAATCCTCCTATCTCTCTCTCTATGTATATGTATGTATATATATATATATATATATATATATATATATATATATATATATATATATATATATATATATATATATATATATATATATATATATATATATAGGCCCGGGAACCAAGAAAGCATTAAAAAAAAAAGTTTAAGGACAAGCCCCCCCAAAATAAATCCTAATAATGAGCTACCTTCCACCATACTGGAGCCAATTTGACAGAAGGCATTAATTTTCGACGAGGTAGTTCGGATGTTTTCAGTCTCGACGGGTAGGGAGGGAAGGTACAAATTAAAGATTTTTAGTTCGTGCAGGATCCCTTTTTGCGCTTCTCCCTCTTAGTATTCATGGCATCATTTTTATATAAGATGGTACTTCAAGACGCCCTTGTCTACAGCTTCTGCATTATTTGGGCAATTTTTCATGAAGCAGCCCTACTGATTTTCGTATAACGATCAAATTTAACCAATACTTAATATAAAATATGATTTTGTTGTAGCTCTTAATACCTTTTAACATCAAATTCCAAAGTTTTAAAATATGATTTTGATGTAGCTCTTAATACCTTTTAACATCAAATTCCAAAGTTTTAAAATATGATTTTGATGTAGCTCTTAATACCTTTTAACATCAAATTCCAAAGTTTTAAAATATGATTTTGATGTAGCTCTTAATACCTTTTAACATCAAATTCCAAAGTTTTAAAATATGATTTTGATGTAGCTCTTAATACCTTTTAACATCAAATTCCAAAGTTTTAAAATATGATTTTGATGTAGCTCTTAATACCTTTTAACGTCAAATTCCAAAGTTTTAAAATATGATTTTGATGTAGCTCTTAATACCTTTTAACATCAAATTCCAAAGTTTTAAAATATGATTTTGTTGTAGCTCTTAATATCTTTTAACATCAAATTCCAAAGTTTTAAAATATGATTTTGATGTAGCTCTTAATACCTTTTAACATCAAATTCCAAAGTTTTCTCGCCAAATACTCATTCCAACCACATGAAAATGTACTACAGTACATTTAGGCTTTTATGATATCGGAATATGAAGGGATAATTTCAATTTACTAGTTATCGATATTTTTTAAAGTGCTTAGTGATACGTAAGAATTCGAATTTATGAGTAGCATTAGTTTATAATACACCAATATATGGTCTAGCGCGGGGATGCCGGTCTATTGTGGGGGGAATTATGAGTTATGGCACTGGGTGTGACCCCTACCCTTGAGTGCCACTGCATTGTAGCAAATTTATTCATTGCACGTCATAACATAATATTCTGCATTATTTATAGTAGCTTCTTAGCATTAATATTACATTTCTGTCTCTGCACGAGTGTCAATAGCATTTTACTATGCAAAAGACAAGGGTATACGTGATTTATATATTCTGCATACAATATGTATTGTATTCTTGAATGCAAGTGTTATATCATTTCAAACGGGTCTTGTAGGAGTGAATGCACAAGGCAAAGGGAAATTTTTTCAATTTCCGCCAATATAAAAGCTTGAGTCTTGTAAACTTATTCTTGTAAGATCACAACTAATCTCTGCATTATATATTCGTTGTTTATTTCACTTTTTTTTTCTTTCTTTTTTCCAAGGACATTGCATTTTATCATGTCTTAAAATGATCAATCCCAGAATAAGCACAACGTCATTTTAGTTGCTTATTCTGGAATTGAAGCAAAACAGGTTAACCTAACTTAACCTAACCTAAGTATGGTTAAGTTAATCTCAACTAACCTAACATATTTTATGTTAGATTAACCCAAATTATCCTAACTTAGGTCAAATTTGGTAAGGTTAACCTGCCTTTCGCCTCAGTCATAGATTAAGCACTTAAAGATTACATAAGGTACCTTTTCTGAGATTGATCCCACTTAAAATCCTACTCCTTTCTTCTGTGCACATAAATATGTTACCAGCCACTCTTTGCCCAGGCGCTGGGAGAAATTCTAAGTAGTCACAACTGTAGGAAACGCATGACTGATTTCAGAAAATGTAGCGTTCGGATCCAATGGTTTATTCATGTAAGGTAAAATATATATTCAACTAGAGCAAGCGTTCTTTCTCTTTCACGCATAATGTAAGGGAGAGAGACCTGTGGAGAGTATACTTAATATAAAGTTAAGGTTTTATTTGAGCTTGCAGTACTACGAAGACATCAGCGTGGTAAGTAAGACATCCATTTTTTCTCAGACGTATTTGGAAATATTCAAGTTTGAATGACCATTTCACTAGGTAAATCAAATGATCAGCAAAACTTATATAGAAAGTTTTATAATATAAGACACAGATAAAAGTTTCAAATTACCACTGAAATAATGAAATTAAATTATATTTTATACACTTTTTATCGAATTACGCATATTTGCATTTGCCACCGCCATCAGCGGTAGAAAGAAGGTAAGCTGAGTAATATGCAAATAAATGTATATTTGATCAGAAAACATCAAACCATCGCAAATGTTTGTATTATCTCTAACCTAACCTTCTCCACCATCATTGGCCCAATTTCTTAAACTGTGTAAACCTAGGATACCATATTGTTCGTTAGCTAGACACACACAAATGGATTTCATAAACGCATCTGACGCGGGTCTGCGTATGGCTAGGATCAAGTAAGGGATCCTAGCCATACGCAGACCCTCGTCAGATGCATTTATGAAATCCATTTGTGTGTGTCTAACTAACAATATGGTATCCTAGGTTTACACTGTTTAATAAATTTGGTCATTATCTCTCTTTTAGACGACGAAGTGTCTCCATGACACATCATGAAGTCTTTGGTTTTACTGGTGTTACTGGTAAGAATTACTGCCATTGGTATCGCCCAGCAACTTCTGACTTCAGATCTCCCTGCCTGTGGTGCTCCAGGTAAAATCCAATGTCAAGACTATTTAATATATCAAAGTGTAAATCAATAGCAGTATATTTCATTTAGATATGTACAATGCTAAGTAATATTCCGGAAATTCATATTTTTTATGTTTCAGATATATTTATCAATATCTCACATGGTGTTTCAGTGTGAAATTTGTACAATGTTTAATTAAACTCTTACAAAACTCCTTTGTGATCTGAAATACTTTAAATTAAGTACCGAATCATATTTGAGGTCTTGACTGGAAATTCTCTCTCTCTCTCTCTCTCTCTCTCTCTCTCTCTCTCTCTCTCTCTCTCTCTCTCTCTCTCTCTCTCTCTCTCTCTCTCTCTCTCTCTCTGGTACTTTCGATTGAATTTCAAATACTAGAGCTATATTTATCTTCAGAAACATAAAACGTACTTTGTTTTCTATCAGGATATAGCATGGCTTTCTTCTGTGATCAGAAAAAAAAATCCTTATTTAATTTCAATTACTAAATCAATTTTAAGTCTTATATTTTTTGTTTGAACCTTCCTCCATTTGGAACTCTATTTAAAATATAAAATAAAGCAATATTTATCTTGTAGTATATCGTAGAAAATACTTACTAAAAGTACATTATGGATATAGATTGAGATCTAATTTCTAATTCAAACACGGGGTAAAATAGCAGTTCTTAAGGGCTTTTTTATAGGATTACATTTTTGCGATATATATATATATATATATATATATATATATATATATATATATATATATATATATATATATATATATATATATATATATATATATATATATATATATATATGTTAATTTCTACCAGAAAGCATTGTTTGTATACCAATAATCCTTATGTCTGATTATGTATAATTTTATCCTTCAGTGGTATATGAAAAAAATAAATATATTTTTGAGTAAAAGATATTTAAAAAATTACAAAATGATATCTTGAAAAAATAATCTCGAAGGAAAAGTATGACCAAGTTAAGATGTGAGCTTCTGAAGATTTTTTTTTTTTAAATTGATTCTCCACCCATGGATGGGTAGAACGGGTCATGGAAGACCCGTAGGGCTGGAATAATCATCCAGTTATAATACTTATAAAAAAAATACACGTATTATAGGGTCAATTACTAATAGAATTCAGTGTATTTAACTACATATTAAGCAATTTTTTTATCCTCAGTAAAAAATTTTAAATGCTGGAGGAATTTGTCACGATTACTAATTTCGAAGAACGAAAATTTACAGCCTACGGTCATCGAACCTCTGCAGAATTCTAACCAGGAGACTTTCACGTAAGTATTCATCACTAAATAATAATAATAATAATAATAATAATAATAATAATAATAATAATAATAATAATAATACAAGGTCACATTTGCATTGCCGAAATTAAAGCCATGGTAGTTAAAGTTATTTTTTCAAGTATATTCTTATATCCAAGAAGTTCTTCTCATCTCAAAGGCATTACAATTCCATAATTAGTATGCCATAATCTTTTATATCATCCCGAAGTACAGAATGTAGGGGAGATGGCAGATTTTAATGACCAAAATTGAAGTTATTTCTGTCAGAATTTATGTAATTGAGATGAGTAACGGGGAGTTTATCTAAGCCTAGCTAAGAAAATCGGTAAATTCATCGGTTCTTAGACCTGGAACTGCTTCCTTTTTTTTTTCGGTATGCTTACTGTAAAGGGAGTGAATGGACCGCTTCCATTTATGCTTCTTACACGTAATGAATGACCTTGAGAAAACACTAACTACCAATCTCACCTCCTCATACGACGTCCATTCGTCAAAATTCATAATTACCGATTAACTCTACCGCGGTTCGATTCATTGCACTCGGCAACAACATTGCAATGAAGGATAAATAATGTGCAAATTTAACGCTTCGAGAATGAGAGCATTGCCTCTAGCAAGTGTTTAAGATTTAAGAGAGTTGCATAAACTCTTTCCCTTTTAATCACACGCAATAATAATTATAAAATATAGCTTTACATACCTTCATGGATAACTTTTCTCGTTTTTCAGCTGATAAGTTATTTGTGGTCATTCTGATATTAGAGTTCCATTAAATTAGCACAACCTTTGCATAATCTAATATACTTTATAGGGCCATGTAATTCCGTCGAAATGTTAATTATTCATCAGGCCAATTCCACGAATGTATTAGTTATTAATAACCTTTACCTTCGAACTGTCACTTCTTTGCTAGCTTAGTTCTAGCTATCACTTAAATAACTTAAACTCTCGGACTTTCAGCCATTAACAACGTTCCTAATCATTGGACTTTTACTTAATTGCAACCCCAGCCTCTAGGACTTTAAATTACTAGTAACCCCAGTCCCTCGGAATTTCGTTTACTAGCAACCCCAGTCTCTCGGACTTTAAATTACTAGTAACCCCAGTCCCTCGGAATTTCGTTTACTAGCAACCCCAGTCTCTCGGACTTTCGTTTACTAGCAACCCCAGTCCCGCGCACGTTTGCTTACTCGCAATTCTAGCCCCATGGACTTTCACTTCTTCAAACCCTAGCCCCCTGGACTTTCACTTACTGGCAAGTCAGCCATCGGACTTTCCCTTACTCGCAAGCCCAGCCCATTGGACTTTCCCTTACTCGCAAGTCCAGCCCATCGGACTTTCCCTTCCTCGCAAGTCCATCCCATCGGACTTTCCCTTACTCGCAAGCCCAGCCCATCGGACTTTCCCTTACTCGCAAGTCCAGCCCATCGGACTTTCCCTTACTCGCAAGTCCAGTCCATATGAGGTTCATATACTGAGGACTCTAGCCCCCGAAGAAGAATTCAGGTATATTAATAATGGTATTCCACTTATCACTTATAGCACCTCATTTTACTTTTGCAAGTCGTTTCGATCCTCCAATTACCCTCCGCGTGGCTGCGGAAGAATGGGTTCCACATATATCCGTGTCTGAAGATCCACCGGGAAATATCATTATCAGAGGACCCATGGCAAATCTTCTCAACGCTTTGGCCACATCACTTAATTTCAAGTAAGTTTAATCTAAGAAATGTTGATTATTATCCTTTCTGGTTCATTAATGACATCACGACAGTAATTAATTACATTCTATTGATGGACTGGATAATTTGGATTAATTATCTGTTTTATTTAATCTATCAGAATTATTAGACATAGAAGTATATTTCCTACTTATCTGTTCATTTCGTCTATTTATATTTTTTGGATCTTATAAAGACAAGTAACCTTTGTAAATATGAATAACTTTAGATGAACCTGGGGTCACTATTCTCTACAAGGCCCACATTTTTATTCGATTTTTAATTTTAGGTATGTCTTAGTTCGACCTCCTGATGGTGCCTGGGGCATACCCGTGAAAGACGGAGACTGGAATGGTATGATTGGCATGGTCAAGAGAAACGTAAGAATTGTGACCTAACGAGTTTTTGAAGAAACGTAGATAGTACCTCTGCTTATATTATTATTATTATTATTATTATTATTATTATTATTATTATTATTATTATTATTATTATTATTATTATTATATTTCCTAAACATGAACACAATTTAATCTGAAATTTTGGGTTCCAAAGAGTATAAATACACGCATTACTACTACTACTACTACTTCTACTACTACTCCTACTACTACTACTACTACTACTAAGCAAGTCCTGTAATTTCTGTTCCCTTGCCTCATAGGAGGCCGATCTGGCTTTAGGTCCCTTTGGCTTGACTTACTCGCGTTCTCGAGTGGTTGATTTTTCTTCGCCAATTCTCATTGATTATTACCGCATCTTAGTCAAGAGACCCGTCTCAGAACCCGATCCATGGGGATTCACCAGACCTTTCACGTAAGAACCTTGCATAAAAAAATCTTGTCTGAGAATTCCGTTTATCTCTTGATCTTACTAACTGTCTAATTTTCATATATTTACAATTGAATTTCGACCAAAGCAAGCATATTTCATATCCTCTTTTATCATGCACTGTTTCAGTACCGACATTGGTATTAATGAATGTCTGAGTATGACTGGATTTTTTTTAAATATAGTTAGCTCGCATATATACCTGCATGCAGTCTTATCAGCCCATATCTTTTCTAGATGGCATGTGTGGGTCGGTATTTTCCTGAGCGTCGTTGCAACCATATTCGGTTTGTTTTTCCTTAGACGATCAGCCAGTGACTGGTTTGATGGAGAAGAGTTGGAGAACCACGGGGAGCTCAGGAACTTTGGAGGACACATCTGGGTAATTTACTCAGGGTTGCTGGGACAACGTAAGAATCTAAGCTTCATTATAAATCAATTTCAATCGTAATCGAAATTTAACTTTTAAATTTGTATGTAAAGCTTATGTTCAAATGATCCATTATCTGTAATATATTGGTAGCTTTAATAATTTTGATGACAACAATAGTGTAGTGACAGTCTTAAACATTCAAAGGAACTGGAAATACAGATGGCAAGCTGTCGACATTATTAACAGTAACTGTATAATATTACCCTTGTGAATATCCTTTTAGCACATTCAAACACGTACTGTGTTTCCAGTTTCTTAGTCTTCAGAATACTGTTTATAATCTATGCTTTACTTTATTTTAACAGCGTTTTCGTGGTTGATGAAGAGTCTTAGCGTTCGTCTCTCTGTATGTCTGTGGTTCTTCGTAGTCTTAATTATTTCGAAGTCTTATAGCTCCTCTCTGACCTCGCTGTTGGCTGTCAGAAATGTGCCTGTCAAATACAACTATTTGAAACAAGTTATTGACGATCCTACCCTCGGTTTGATATTCGAAAAAGCTACTGCTTTAGTGGAACATTTGTCTGTGAGTGCATTTTTCCTTGATTTTCTGGATTTCTCTCGATATTCCTATCACTATAGCATATATTCAGTTCACATTTAATTTAAGAAAAAATAATAATCTGTTATTGCCTAGAAATTTCTATAACTGGTCTTGGGTCTTTCATTATTATAGAAAGTGGAAAGTGGAGTCTATAAAGATTTAGCTGACGTGGGATGGCGGTCTCAGTTCTTAGCATCATCAAAATTGTATGATGCAGCCTATACCCTGGTCAGAAACGAGAACTATGCTCTGATGGTAGAGGATGTTACATGTAGAAAGGTTTACTCAGATGACTTCAGAAAATATGGTATTTATTATGAATTATGAATTTCAGTTTTATATATATATATATATATATATATATATATATATTATATATATATATATATATATATATATATATATATATATATATATATATATATATATTATAGACCTCGAAGGAATAGGAAACAACAGAGTTAGTGAATACTTTTAACTTTTAAAAAATCATGATCACAGCCAGAGCTGCTGGCCTGTTTCCTTTTCCTTTGAGGTCAATATAATCATCTTTATTTTTGCCTAGTGTTGCTGTTGATATAAATAATCATATATATATATATATATATATATATATATATATATATATATATATATATATATATATATATATATATATATATATATATATATATATATATATATATATTACTCAGGGTTGCTGGGACAACGTAAGAATCTAAGCTTCATTATAAAATATATATATATATATATATATATATATATATATATATATATATATATATATATATATATATATATATATATATATATATATATATATATATATATATATATATATATAATAGTTTATGAATAAACAAGAAACAGAATTACACATTATAAACTCAGTATTTCAAACGCCCCTTTGTTTCCAATATAGCCTAAGAAACATCATTTTCTTTAATCTAAAACTATAATCAAGTTCTCTCAAAAAAGGCAAAGAAAATTTACTAGTACTTCAATTAACAATGTAAACATTATCTCCTTAGGTAAATGCGACTTTTACATTGGTAAAGACACATACTGGCCCCTCATTTTCTGCATGATTGGGAGAAAGGGATATCCACTAATGAAAACAATTAGTGAAAAGTGAGTTTTTTTTATGAATAACATAGAAATATATTTGCAGGTAGTCTGTACACCGCATGCAATATGCACTCATAGCCTTTGATCTCTTCGTGAGGTGCTCATTTAATTGCACATTAAATGTCATAGTATATTGAATGTTCTACAGTTATGTACGATTAGGTCTTTCATGCTGAGTAAACAAAAACGGAATAAATAGACATATGGGATTGACTGTGATTGCATGCCTGTTTCCAGTTAAAGGGAATATCGGGTCTTTTCATCCTCCTGTAATGATTTCTCAATCCAAGTAAATGTGACTTCACTGAGACCATGATATTTGCACCTGCAATTGTTTGATACTTCTAGACTGTAATTATGTCATCATAAATTATGGGATAATATGTTAAGACATAACCGAACAAGCTGATCAAATTAGTTAATTTGTCAGTGTTCTTCAAGGAATATTAATGGCAAAATATATGATGTTAAGCTTTACATGGTTAACATCCAACTACTGGCGCTTCCCTAACAAGAGGCAAATGCCTGTCAAGCCCAGATACTTGGTTATGTAAAATTCCATGAAAACTTATTCCTGTGCTTGAGCCACCTACTATTTATATCTCCGTTCACCATCTCCTTTATGTGATGACCACCTTCTTATTCCAGTACTTTCTCCATTAGCATGTGCGATATAAACAATATCTTAATGTATAATTTCTTAAGTGTTCCATATTTCGGCAGGATTGGTAGAATGGTGTCACATGATTTGTACTTCAAGTGGCTTGATAACGAACTGCCCAATGCAACTGCATGTCTCAGAGCTAAGACAAAGATTACCGTCAACGAGCCATATGACATGACGGGTCTCTGGGTAAGCGTCCAGTTCTACAGTTTATAAAAAATAGATTTTAACTATTCTTTTCCCACTTACCATTACTATTTACTGTTTTTCATTTGACTTTTTATACAAACTTGACTTATTCCTGCCATTATTGATGTCCCCAAAGCTTGCTAACACGTTTGATTTCTTCCCCTTCCCATATATGAATTCTATTAAGATGCCATAAATTCTCTTGGTAACTTTGGCACTTCAGCTTGTGAAAGCAGGGAACAGGCAAAGGGATAGTATTCCTGGGGATTATGTAGCAGAGATTTAAGAGAATTAGAAGGCAACCGTCCTAGCCCTTGGTTGATAAGGGAGTCCGTGACGTAAAACCGGAACCGGAAAAGATGACATAATGTCCAAAGTAGTTTCTCAAACTCCCTGCATCCACATATCAAATAACTGCACATAGATGTACATTTCCTATTAAACTGAATGCTACGACTGTACAAAAAAAAAAAAAATAGTAGTGTATATTTTCAACAAGTCCCTCCCAATCTGTTGAAGCTACAGCAGGGTAGTCACAACCAAACAAATTGGAGACAAAACAAGGCTTCATTATATCCTACCCAACACCACCAATTGCATACGTTTTTCTAGCAAAGAGAAAAGTATTCAGAGGGAAAGTCATTGACAGCCATATGCTCCTTATTCCCTCTCATAGCTCTTACTAAAAGCAGAGCTGGGAATACACTGAGGTTTTATTCCCCCTCAATCACCAGAAATAAAATTTACAGGAAAGTAATATCCAGCATAGAAATTAATATTACTTACCATTTCCACAGGGTGTGTTTATACTGTTAGTCGGAGGATTAGTCGTGTCATTTGCAGCACTTCTCTGTGAAATCCTCTTATCATTAATCATGGCTCTGGATCCATGATGAAACTGAATTCTCCTAGTCCTAATTTAATGTTCTGGAAGAAATTCCGTTTCCTTCGGTCTGCTATTCAGGTGACTTCTAATTGGCTACCATTTGAAATGAATCATATTTATTTAAGATCTTCTGGTCTGGAGAGATTTTAGGTGCTTAAGGCAATACTCTGCATATGATCTCATGAACGTAACAATCAGCGACTAATATATTACATTGGCATGTATATAATATTTACATATCCAAATACTATGAATATAAAATATAAAAAATATAAAAAGTAAGATGAAGTTTTGGTTTGACTACAAGTATCCTATACGCTTTAGACTTTATGATAATATATAAGCTTGACATATTTTACAATTCAAAACTAATCTACCTTACTGTTATAATCTAATTTATCTATGGAGATGTTTATAATGAGGGCACCAGGATTAATATCTGTAATGGATATAGCTTAATTAACATCTTAATTAATGAATTTAATTAAATTCAATTAAATTAAAATCTGGCATTTCGTCCTCAACAGATGGAATCAGCGGGATGTGGCATTTTGCGTTTATTTACCTATTATACTCGTGGAAAAGAACCTTAGGCTCATAGCTCCCCGTTTCCTGATCGATTTTACATATATACCCTTTAACATTTATCATGTCTATTCTTAAAAACATGAATTCATTTAAAATTAACTAATTCCTTACTTAGTTGTAGTAACTTGGAAAGTAAACAGGTTGTTTCTCTCCAATAAATGTTTAAGTTTTCCTATAATAATAATAATAATAATAGTAATAATAACAATAATTTAGTTTGTTAATTTCTAAGATTAAATGTGTCTAACATTTGATACTATATACAGTATACCTAAATAGATAAATACAGTTCTGGACCTCGTTTACTATCAATTAGGAAATATTAAGACTATGATTTCTTAGAGCCTTGTTTTACACGTTCGGAGTTGGGTGCTTAACTTTGTGTTACTGATTTGTTATTGGATTTTCCTCCTGCATCTTACAGAGGTAGCCCTGTGGTAGGGGCAGTAGGAGGAGTTGGCAGTTGTGAAGCGACACAGGTTGTGGAAGAGCCGGGAGGATGGGCTGTGGCACTCCAGCAGTGCCATCTGAACGGTCGCTAGCTCCCTCGTCATTGCCCATAGAGCAAAGTAATCCCCCTATTTGTTTTCCTTTCTTGATGTCGGCTACCCCTCAATTAAAGGGGGAAACAGCCAAGGTAGATAGATAGATAGAATATTTACTAACCTTGGTGTCTAGGAATTTGTTGTTATTTTGGTTTTTCAGGGTAAATCTGTACCTAACCTATTCGCCGGCTGCTAACCATTTACTCTACAGTACCATATAGTAAGTTGGATATTTCTAAGCTAGGCTGTCTGTTTATATACGAGATGTATAATTACATTTGTTTTCCCTTGGGGTTAAAACATTAGCGATTTCCAATTATCAACCATTTTTGCATTAAAAAAAGTACTTCCTGATATTCTGTTAGAAGTGTTTTCTTATAAAGCTTCAAACTTTGACCTCTAGTTCTAGAGCCACCTATATCAATATATTGCTCTCTATTCTGTCAAAACCATGAAGGAATTTAAAAACCGCTATCATATTTCCCTTCTTCCTTAGTATAGGCAAGTAATAAAAAAAAATGTGGAATGCCCGATGATTGTGTGAAAAAAACGATACTGCATGCAACCTAATACTGATATACTCTTAGACTGTGTGAAAATACCTCTTTATAACCAGTTAAATTTTCTACAAATCAGAGGACAGATAATCATATTGAATGGTGAACACCATGTAGGTCTATGTCTCTCATCTCTTTTGCTAGTTTCAGATACAAAATACACTCCGTATGTATATGTGTAATCACATAGCTGAGATGGTGTCCATGACTGGCATCCTCCATCTTTTCTTTTAAAAATTTCTTATCTAGTTCAAGAAATACTAAGTCCGTGTCTCTTGGACCAAAAGAATCCTCATATATTAAAAAAATAAATTTGTACCAACAAGTGACAATACACCAACTGGATCAAAGTGATAACCTAATCGATAAAAATTTCTTTTCACCTCTTGAGAAATAAGAGCACCTCAAATTATGATTTCCATTCTTACATTTCAGTATTATTTACGCTTCATAATAAATGAGAATACAAACACCTCATGGTTCTGCCAAGATATTATTTAATTGTTTTTCACAATATGCTCATTAAGTCACAAACTATTCCTTACAATATTTCTGTCTGGTCAACATACTAAATTCTGCATTAACAAGATGCTAAAAATAGTACAGATGGTTTATAGCCAATTCCGAATAACCGATTGTATAAGCAATCCTTAGTCTCTTCCCCACTAAGTGCATTGTCACTGAGAATCAGGAATATGGGAAAAAGCTGTACATCTACATTATCCCTAATATATCTAAATTAAGTTAATCTAACTCATGTTCTTAACCTAGCTTGATATAGTTTTAACCTAACACTTTCAGTATTAAATACGGAAAGTAATGGAGATTTTTTTCAAACTTTATAAAATATAGTCATTTACCTGTTCTACATCTAAATTTCCTAGCATTCCTAATCTTCTCTACTTTTCCAGAGTACAAATTCAGTAAGTCATTAAAACAATAATAAAACGCTTATCAGCCCCCAATGTTAGCTGTCATAATGCCAAGAAATACATAAGTGGTAATACGCAGAAGTATGTATTGTTTTCAAACATATCTTCAAATTACAAGCTCAGTTTTAGACATCGCTCAGTTTTCAATACATTAAAGTTTATACAATCATACTATGGCTAATCAGGGCCTTGAATAATTGAGTAATGTATATTATACCGTCAATGGCTTTCACAATAATGTACTCTTATGATCATTTCCAATTTTGCTACTGCTGTTCATGTAAACTTGTTCTATTGAAAATAAATACAATGAAAAGTACGTTGACAGGAAATACATTTCCTTCACTTTAAAAGTAACTGAATTTGTACTCCAAACTAGTCTCTACTGATTACCTAACTGGAATGTAACTGAAATAGAAAAACAAATGGATATCTACTCATATGCTTTTAAGGATACTTGTAGAAATTATGAGGGCAACACTCAGGAAAGTTATATGAAACCAATACAATTTCAAAGTGCTTTAGCCTGTTGCAAGCAACATATTTTCAAATACAAAAGAAAAGAAAATTATACACTATGTAATAGCACGTGTCAAAGAGTAACACTGAATATAAGAATGTACAACATAAAGTACGAAATAAAATCTCTCTGATCATTATGGTCACTGCTAGGAGGTACAGGGGCCAATTAGTTTTTCAGTATAAACACTCACCAATGTATTTTGCTCACTTTGGTATACTCTGCATTAATTTTTGTACATCTCGATTACTTATCTAGTATGTAATATAAAGTAAACTTACAGCTATCTGTAGCAAAATTACTTTGCAAATAATGCACTGATAACATATTGAAGAAATGAACATAGGTTGTGAAATGTGTCTAGCAGATAAAGAAATATGCGAGAGAAGAAGACTGCCTACCACCCCTGCATACTTATATCATGCAGAGAATGCAAGTGAGGTACTCTTGGTCCTGCAAGACCAGGGAAACCCGAGGCCTTGTTCTGGAGTTCAGAACTGATAACTGCTTGAAATTATTCATCATATACAGAGTACATAATTGTGATTACAAGCAAATGTTCATGATTAAAGAGAGAGAAGAAATTTCAGTTATGGATATCTAACAGTTTTCAACCATTGGTTATTATTTTCTCGCTAACTAAAGCGGGAAAGGAAATATGTGTAAGGAGATTTATCATACACAAAAATACACTAAATTACGCCAATCTGCAAAGAAAATATATGAATTACGTAGATGTTAAAATGCAACCTGCTAATTCTATTCTACTTCAATCAAAAGAAACTGTCTGCATATAAAGTAGTTTCTTAATTATCAAGCAGGGTGAGCACAACAGAACATGAATGGGAGGTAGCGGGTATAATATCAGAACTACCTCTATATATATATATTCTGTATATTCATTTTAAATTACTAACAAATGTTGGAATGATCCAGAAAAAGTCCTCCAGTGGTGAGAATAGGTCGGAAATATTATTATGACTAGTTACTAGGAGTTAAACATAGATGACTTTAAATACAAATTCACACACATTTCAAAGTCCAAGTATGCAAAACATGATAAGTGATAAGTCAAGATATACAGAAAAAATATGAGCAATAGCAACATAGCATTAGCAAGTCATGAGTGTAGATACACTAGAAATATGTATGGAAAACAATTTGTTACCTTCTTCATTGCATTTTTAAAAGATTTGATGTCACAGAGCATTCCCACAATAAAGCGTCATGTATTGTGACATTACGTGGTGGTCAGCTGAGCTGCTGACTGGCTGGGCGCTCTTCTTCTGGGATAATAATGGCATAGTTGAAGGCATTATATAATACATATGCCAATGATTTCTTATGAGCTAGTGCAGAAGAGTTTGAAGGACTTATGATAGAACCAGTGAGTCAGATATTCTTAGCAGTTCAGGATCCAGAGCCTTTAGATATGTTGATTAAATATTGTATCCCACGGTGATGGCAGCATTATGTTTGATCAGTTTCATCATGCTTCATTTCTTAACCCAATCACAATAAGCTGACATCAAGTAGTAGCGAAAACAGAACTATCCGAGCCAGAGATTTACAGACAACAAGGCTGCCTGAAAGAGGCAAGCTTAACACATCAGAAGCTGAGGCTCCAATTGATGCTGATGGGAAGATGATGCTTCCAGCTGCTGTTGTGAATCCTTATAAAACAGGTGAAACCTCACAGTATGGAATTGAACCATACATACTGCGCAGATCTCATCTTTGAAAATTTAATTTTCCATCAATATATTTTCTAAGTTCTGAGGACTATGTACGCACAACATCAGTCCAGGATTTTATCAATATACCATAACTTTGGAGCCATGAAGCCTTGAAAAGCTTCACGTTGAGTCAAGAATTAGAAGTACAAAGCCTTCGAAGTCAGCTTCAGGAAGTTCAGAATCATTTGAATGGTAACACTGTGGCTAGTGAAGAATATTAACAATTATTAAATAAAAACATGAAATTGGAAAGTATTCTTGGCACAACAGAACATGAATATCAAGCAACAGAATATGAACTTCAAGAGCTAAAGAAGGTTTTCGGTACTTTGGAAAAAAACGCTGCACAGACTAATGAAAGAATGTCTATGAAGATGACAAACATGATGGAAACAAAACAAGCCTTCCTGGAAAAGTACAACCAAACATAAGATGAACTCAGGAGACTGAAGGAGTATAGAAAATTTGCCCTTGCAAGAACACTATAAACTAAACTGGCAACTTTCAAGGAAGTCATTCTATATTAAAAGATTAGAAAAATATGAGCAAAATTTGATTTTAATATGTGAAGAACCTGAGAGAGGAAAAAGCAATTCTAGAGGAGAGAATAATGTGTTCTGTTAAGAAAGAGAGGATAAAGTAACAGAAAAGTTCTGTCCGACGTTGTAAAGTTTTGCATATAAGGACTTCACATATCACTCACGCCAGTAAGCAATGAAGGATCTTTGTGTTTCTAACATACATATATTACATAAACTACAACACTACATGTTCAAACTGAAATTATAATAGCGAGCAAAACTGCACAATACAATTCTTCAAGCGAGGAGAATATGCAGAAAACTGGTAGAAAGAAAAGAGATTTACTCACATAATACTAGCGTATAAAATTTCCAGTATTTAAGAAAACCTCAATCTTTGGAAACGAAACAATGCCAGAGACTTTCCAAGAATAACTGGTTATCATTCCCTACTATACATACTGACTGTAACAATGCCTTGGTCTATCTGTGTTAGCAATTTACATAAAACCAAGAGGCTAGCATACAACAGTGAGCAACATTTAAGACCTATTGCCTTGTTTAGGGATTACCACAACAAAATGACCCAGAATCATTCCACACATAATGTAACCCACAGGTCTTATGTGAATGTTTCCTTAGAGGTTCCTGCCTGAAAGACCAACACTGATGCACACCTAATAAAATAGAAATAATTCTGAAATAGCAAAGTAACAACCGCAAACAATACCAGCAGTGAAATGACACTCACACATATTCAATAATTACATAGGTATAAGTATTATATAAACTGTAGTTATAAAATTATCCACTTAGGTTTGACCATATGAAAAATAGAACACAGTGAAGGAATTGAGATCATAGCCATCCTGGCTCAAAGGAGAAGAATACAGGAACCAAGGAAATGCTTTGCAATACAAAATAAAACTAGAGAAAGCTATACAAGTGAAACATAGATAAATTAGCAATAAATAATACTCACTCTTCACACACACACAAAAATACTGAACACTTAGAAAATCCACTCAATATTTCGTTTCATTATCTTGATATATAAAGTACTCTCTATCATATACAACACACACAGATTGAGGGAAGTAGCCAACATAAGCAAAAACGAAAACATGAACTATGTGTACTACAAAGAATTTAATCTAGTAATGTTTTTATCAAAAAATATCACAAAATTTCTGGAATATCATTAACACACAGAGGGAAGAGTAAACAAACTTCTAAAGAACACGTCAATGGAACACAAAGTTAATAGAATGCTGCATAAATGGAAGATAGTGGTACAAATCCCTAGATTACAAGAACAGATTTAATTTGGATAAACAGAATGCCATCAAGAACCAGAGCTAAGTATATGTCTAAGTTGACTGTTATATTTTTTATATTACTGAATAATTCTCACTGGATCCAAACATTTCGTTAATTACCCTGAATTATTAAAAGGATTAAGGGCAGGATAATACCAATTATGTAAACTCATTATAAAAAAATTTCATAAATGGAACACCTAACACAAGTTTAATATTTATTTGGTCAAGCAACTTTCACTGATTTGAGATAAATTCTGCATCACTACTGTAAATTCTAGTTTTGAAAATATGGGTAACTTTAGCCCATGGAATGATAGGCAGATCTTTCATATCTACTTTCAAGAATAACAGGCCAAACGCCCACAAGAAAGGAAACAAACATTTGGTAACTAATGCATGGGGGAAACACACCTCTCAGTATAACTTGTGTACATGAATACTAGTAAATTAACATCAAATAATTATAAATGATGTAAAATATATAACAAATAAAAATAACTTCATCCTTCCCCAATCACGTGAGCCAATTGCATAAAATCTCATGACTGTGGGAGGGAGACAATAAACATCTTCCGCTGAATAAACTGGGTTTCCACGCATTCAAACACTAAGAGAATGCTTACAATCGGTTATTCTTATAACATACATATTCAAAATATTAATAATTAACATATCTGGCATACATATATTCACTTTTTCATCTAAGTTATCACAATAGATTTCTAAAGAACTGATCACTCATCGGACTTTAAACTCTAAAGCTGATAACCAACCTATATGAAAAGGGGTTTATGAAATGAGAAAAATAAACGGTATAAAACATGAAATAAATCAGAGCATATACATTATGATAATGAGAGTATGATAAAACTAAAACTATATTAACATTCTATAACTATACACTTCATCACAACTTCTAAAAGAGCTAGGCAACCCTTTATTTGAATATCTGTTGCTGAGCGGGATCGTTCTCAAATTCCGAATAGGCATCATTGAGTTCCATAAAGATCAGTTTTGCAAGAGATTCGTAGTCTGCTCCTGTACACTGTAAAATGGAGGAGAGAATTATGTAAACCTAAGAGTAATACTGTCACTACTACAAGATGCTACTCTGTAGTAAATACTCAGAAAGGAAAAATTTTCTCTCAAACCTGGCCATATGTAATGTTAACATATGTTAATTACATGCACTCCTATTAAAGTTTTTAAATGAAGTAAATTCAATATTATAAGCAAATCAGAAACCAAACATAATATAGATATTCATATTTACAATACGCTTTATTGCCCAATTTATTAGAGTTGCTGAATAGTTCTCCAAAACAGCCATAAGTAATGTTAACATCAGAGAGTTAGGAATAATCTTGTCAAGTCAGTGTATTATAGTAAGAAAATCATTACCAGCATATGCATGCTTATTTTTTACCTCGCTTAAGAATGTTGTATCAAACAATCAAAGTTGCTAAATTTTTCGAAAAAACAATTTTAACAAGAATATTAAAGTTCTTTGTTTAAATGTCCATCCAATACTGAAAGTATATCTTAGTAGAATGTAATTACTTACTTATTACCTCACTTAAATACTAATGAAGAAACCAAATTATGAAAATTGCTCTGTTTCTAAAACATAGCAATATGTAAAGTTCACATTAGCAAGTTACAAAAAAATCTGTACACAAAACCTTTATATGTTACCATATTCTAAAGATGAAGTATACAAGAGTAATAAAAGATGAGAAGTACTGAACTAATTTATCTCATCCTAGGCTAACCATTATTGGAGATATGAGGCTAAATTAATTTACTAAAACAAAATTATCCTTCGATTACTTTGTCAGGATGAACAGCTAAACAAGCTTTCCGGTACATTTTCTTAACGTCGTTTGGCTGGACAAGCTGATGCATGCCACACTCGTTCCATTTAGCACCTTCCCAAACAATGGCGTGAAGAGAGCACAAGAGTGCACGGATGTTCTTTTGCTTGCCTTCCGTCCATTCCATTACCTAAGGTATAACCATAGTATTTATATTACCATTTATTTTCCTTTATACGAGCGATGTATCCCAGTCAAGCTAAAGGCAGGTCATAAATTTAACAAGAAAACTGAAGTAATAGGGTGTAATAATACTGCCCATGTGTCTCCTCTGACATTTGCTTGCTGACAAGCAAAATGAAAACAGAAGAGGAGGGTTTGCCAGCTTACCACATCCCAATTCTTAGTCATACGACACTAAGGGAATATAAGGG
Source organism: Halocaridina rubra (assembly GCA_037179515.1). Lineage (NCBI taxonomy): Eukaryota > Metazoa > Arthropoda > Malacostraca > Decapoda > Atyidae > Halocaridina > Halocaridina rubra. Next base: position 55,396 of record JAXCGZ010003945.1, read on the forward strand.
TGGATTTATTTCTCTCACCGCCATGGATAGTTATGATTTTTTACTAATGTACATGATGATATCTCTCACTTGAACGAACACTTAAATATCAAAACCACTAAATAAATTATGCAATGAGATTTCACACTATCCCACTTAATCCTTGTCTTGTCTTGTGTTACTTTGCAGCAAGAAAAAATGCCCTGCAAGTCACATCTAACATCAAAGAAAATACGAAGTAAGTACTTTTTCCTCCACCCCAACAAGACTCAAGATAAGTTCGTAAACAATATGTAGTATTAAAGACAAAGAATGCATAATGGTAATATATCACATGAAGTTCAGAGGGTCCTAATATCATAGTTTACATAAAAGCAAATGAAAAACTGTTTATGTATCATGCTTTTAATTTCCCTCTATGATTATACAGAAGCCAGTAAACAAACATGTAAATAAAGCATTCATGGAAGCATGAAAGATATTATTGTCATAACCAGTAAATATATTGTAGCACAATCATATGTTTTAGGATAAGAAAAGTAACTCAGGGATAGAGGTATTGTTACCCTACTAACTTCCCTACAGATTTGTCACCTCCAGCAACACACAAGACATATGAGATTTTTACTCCATTTCTCCCAGGGATATTTTCAATTGGTCATCCCTTAATATAAATGACATTTTAAAGCCCTTTATTCGTTGTTACATTTGTAGCCAACGTTAGCTTCAGTGAAATATGGCATATCAACTAAATATCCTTTATCATTATCTTATCCTCAAAATTGGGACTACAGTATTGGAACTCCAATTAAATTTATACCTTCACACACTCAACTGCAGTGGAAAAGTTATCACTACAGAGCAAAACTAATAAAAATAAGTTTTCTATAACTAAATGAATTTCATAAAACCCGATATAAATAACAACTTTCACAACAAACCTTAAGTTTCTCTGGGTCCATATTCTTAGCCAATTCTACTTTTTTCATCTGGGCCATAGTTTTGGGGCCAGCATCTTTCCCACTAGCGAAGCTGAACCCTTGAGAGCCGAGTAAATCACCAAACGCATCTTCACCTAGTCTGCCCTTGGGACCTCCAGAATTGGCCTTACCTGAAAATGAGTTAGAGTGTACTTACAACTCGAAACATAAAATATATTGCAATTACTAAATAATTATTTAATTATGGATTTGTATACTGCACTGGCTCAGCATGAGAAAGTATCTAGTTGCAATTAAATCTGTGAAAAAAAAGGTAGTTTCCATATTAATGACAGTGTACTTTGTTTTAAAAAAGAAATATTATATTTTAAATATTATACTGCAACAACAGAAACATTTCATATAATTCAGAATACAACTTTGATTTACTAATTTTATATTTACCTTTGACAAAACTTCTGAGAACTAATTGCATATTCCTACAATTTCAAAATATAATCTCAACCTAACTCAAATGCACTGATTATCCAAAAGCTTTGGTTGCATGTATTTTGCATCTGATGCTACAACAGACTGGCAAATTACATAGTAATATCTACAACAATATTGGGAGATGCTGTCAAGACACAAAGAAAAACAGTTAAACTTAAAGTATTGTCTTTTAATTATGTGTATATAATTAATCATATTCTAATTTTTCAATATAATAAATCACTAATTAAGGAAAATAAAAAGGGGTAAACAAATCTGATAAACTAACCACCATCAAAATTAACTCTCCCATAGTTAGGCTGAGAAGGAGATTTCATCTGATGGTGAGGCGTTCCAACAGGCGTCTTTGTAGGGCCTGCTTGTTGTTGTTGTTGTTGCTGTTGTTGCTGCTGCTGCTGCTGTTGTTGTTGCTGTGATTGCTGCCAGTTACCCAGCTGTGCACCTGCCATACCTTTAATACAAGTTTTTTGTATAATGTATACTGTCTTTTCAAGCTACAGTCAATGGGGTGGACAATGCAAAATACAACTATATGTAATATTTAAAACATAGGCTTTAGAATAAACCTACGGATAGTATTATTGCTCACTGTAGATAATTATTTTTACTTTACAATAAGATACATTTTTTATATATATATATATATATATATATATATATATATATATATATATATATATATATATATATATATATATATATTAATTATATAGGTTTTAAATTTTTCTGCAGACCAACATAAAGTTGCCTAAACGGGCATTAGTTGAATATTACTTTTCTTAGTGTAGGAATAGAATACTCGACTCAAGAAGTGACGGACCCACATTCGAACCTAAAGCTAGGCATTAGGAAAGAGATCCAGTCTTATTTCCCTAGCTTTAAACTCCCTGCTGTGTCCACCTCAAAGTGGGATATAATACAGAAAAAAATAATTAACAAAAACCAAAGTAAAATTGAAAATGAAGTAAGTTTAAGCAACATGAGACGAGGTATTACTATTTTGCATGCAGTTGAATGAACAAGTTGCTTGCGATGATAAATAAATTGACCCATTATGCAGAATAGTGTAACAAGGACGAAGGTTTGCATCTTATAATTCATAACCACATCTTGGATTAATCTCCAAGTCAGCAATCAGATATTAAACCCTTCTAGACTACACTTACCCTTTTACGCCCATTATATATTATTAGTAGTTTATATAATAGTCTGAGCAATCCGCCACAGTAGCAGTACTTTTCATAATCAAGTCATGCTGATAAGTGTCAGTTAAAGTCAATATACAATCACAGTATTGACTTCTCGAAGATTCAAGTCTTTTCTTTTGTACATATACTTCTCATCTATTCCATTGTGCAATAATCTCTAAATTAATCCACCAGAGTGGATGCTGATTTTATCACAATCACTGCTTATCTATGAATTATTAAATGATTACACGTGGCCACTGCTATAATCGTATGTTCATAGCCATAACGACTTGGTCAAAGCTGGGTAGAGGAAAGGATATTTAAAGTCATGTAAAACTTGGTATCTGTCTCCAACAAAAACAAACATTCTAAACCTTAGGAATTCACATCAACATAAGATACCACCCACTAATCTCAGTCATAACTTTTCTAAATATTCAAAATACTTGAATATTTAGGGCTTCCCTTTTCTACTAAGGGCTAGGACAGTGGCCTCTTGTGAAGCACTTTGGTTTGGCAGGTGTGATTGTTACCCTGAGTATATGCCCTTGGTAACATAAGACCGTGGCGAGCCGCGAACCTTTAACCTGACGCCTGAAAGTCTCCGATGAAACCACTAAATATTCAAAATACATATACCCCTTACAAAATGACATTAGGACAGTTTTCCATTGCTGGCAACAGTGGTGTGAACAACAGTATGTTATATTAATTATTTCACACTGTGTTATGAAAATTCAGCAAAATGCAATACAGTAGTTATATTTACTATATAATTTCAAGTAAAATAATAATACAGAATTTTGACGAGTATCTCAGACTTGACAAAGGCACTGTTAGTTTTTTGTGTGGATAAATCCAAACTTATGTATGAAATATTTTGTTAAGTATATCTCTAATGATAGATCAACCTGTTCGGGTTTTACGTCACGGATTCCCATTTCTAACAAGGGCTAGGACATTTGCCTTCTTGCGAAGGACTTGTTTTGGCAGATGTAGTCATTACCCAGAGTGCATGCCCTTGCTAACCTCAGACCGTGACGGGGCGCGAACCCCCGACCTGACGGATGCTACCGCTTGAGCCAAAGTGACTACAATGGTACATCAACCTGAATAATTGAAATCTCACTTATGAGAGGTCCAATCTTTAGAAAGCTCTTATCTAAATATGATATGGAAAGAAACATTTTAATACTTATTGATTAACATCTAATATTCAGAAGTAGAGGTATTAGTATGAAGCTTTGTATAATACACATACCCGGTGGTTGGCCCTGCCATGCTCCAGCTCCATGTGAACGATGCTGAGGAGATCCCATAACAGGTGTGCTACCACCCATAGGAGTTCCACCCACAGGTGTGCCACCCAAAGGTGTTGTTGGCTTAGATCCAACCCAACCACCCAATCCAAGATTGCCTTCATAAAAAATGAAAACTAGTGAGATATGCACAACACACTAAGGGTTCAATATATTAATATATTTTATATCTCATAAGTATTACTGACTAGGCATTTAATCAGATACTCTCCATATATAATTAAAGTTAAAACACACTGTTAGCATTACTAGCGAAGTTAATGATTAATCATGGACACATGAAGTACCCAAAGATATTTTCCAACATTTAAGGTATCTCCTAATTTACTCATGACGTAAGTAATAAACTATGGAACAGGCAAACACGATCTTACTAATATGGAATTATAAGTCAAATATGTGCAATCAAAACTGTTCTAAATATTAAAATATTACACTGAAAAAATAATACAAAATTTCCTATATATAATCCTAATAATAACAAAAACTTGATATGCAATTTAAATCTTATTACCTAAGTCTGCAAAAGGATCTGCAGGCTTGCTTGGCTGCTGGGGAGCAGGAGGTCGTGTGAAGCCCCCACCCATAGCATTGACAGGACTACTAGCACCTCCCATGACACGAGGACCTAACATGGGGTTATTATTATTCATATTTCCCATATTTGGCTGTGGAGAGAATAAAATCTTCAATAAGAAAACAGAACATGATCTCTCGGGTAGCCAAGACAAAACAAAAAAGGGATATAGCAAGGCTTCATCATAGTCTGCCCATCATCAACCATCAACTGTTCTGTGTTAAGAAAAAGAGGGAAATTGCCAAGACTGTAGTTATTGTGGTACTCAAACTTAGCTGCATTTCTCCAACCATCAGGCTTCACCATACTTAATAAGGTACCATATATCTTTGCAATTAACAAAAATATGCTAAAGAATATTAATCCATACAGAGCAGCTTTACTAACTGTAACGATAGTAGAAATATGAAAACATTCTTAAATTTACTGATGTATATCATACTGTAATTTGCTATCAGAATAATGTAATAACTGGCTGAATATCAATAATCTGAAGATGTTTGGGGTTTATGCTTACATATGTTTCATGAGGATGATGTTTGGGGCTACTGCATACATTTAATAACATTTGCTGAAAACTTTAAGAATATTTCTTATGCACACTGCAACATAATTCACAATAAACCTCTGAAGGGGATTTTATTTATATTTTACCGAGTATTCCAATGATAACAAAAATCTAACCTTAAAAAGCATATAACGAGCAATGATACGATTTTTACAATTATATCAATAAAAATATTATCTGAATATATAACAGAAAGAAATTGCAAATCACCTTCTATGAAACAAGACAATTAATAAAATATGTATCCTAGTACTGTAGCATTAAGCTGGTGAAGAAAGGTAAACTTAAAATAGCAATTAACTACTGTAACTACCATACCTGTCCTCCCATATGTCCCAGAGGAACTGAAGGCTGCGACTGTGTAGCGGATGTAAACTGGCCAAAGAGATCATTGGATGGTGTATGTCCATTACTTGTTCCAAACGGATCAAACAAATTCTCATTTGTATTTTCTGAACTAAGGGGAGTAGGACTAGAGTTCACATGACTGGCAGCAGTGTTATTAAAGCCACTAAGAAGGTCAAAATTACTTGGATCCTTTTTCATTCCGCCAGAGGTATCAATGTCCAATAAATTTTCGTTCTGGGTCTCACTGGATCCAGGTGCCTGTGATGAAAATCCCCAATTCAGCAAATCTGCCTCTTTTGGTGGAATTTCAGATGGTGGGGGTGGAACAGGAGGAGGAGCCGGTTTAGGACCTGGTGGGGGTGGTTCATCTTCTTCATCAGATATCAGAACTTCGGCTTCTTCTCCAGGCTGGAAAGAAAAATACATTATAAAACTCAAATATGCATATATGAAATACATCTAACACTGCATATAAGCAGATATATCTTCAAGAAGAAGTGCATACAGTAAGGTAAAGACTAATAACGTAGGCATAATATAAACACATAAGATAACCCTACAGCATTGTAAAGAATACCTTTTCTATGCAATGATTAAAAATTTTAACTGTAAAACAAGCCTTTTGCCCTCACAATAATGAAGAGTGCCTATGTTATAGGTTCTAATATCATATGAAAAAAAGAAAGAAGTAATCTCAGATTTTCATAAACAATAGGTTAAAAAGTCTAAATCCTATATAAAGAATAGCACTAAATCTTAATATCATACCATATTTTTTTTTTTTTTTCACATACAAAAAGACTAATTTTAATATGCACATAAAACTTACATTCTGTTGCTGAGATTCATCCCAATTAAGTGAAGCCATAAAACTGGCTTTATTAGTTGAAGCTGTTTGAGCACCTGGCCTAGGTAACGAGTTTTTCCTCTGCACTGCTGGAGAGCCATGAGCACTAGCTGCTGAAAATTTACAAATTATAGTCTGTACTATATTATCTACTTAATGTACAAAGCATTACCAATATAAAAAACTATAATTTTTCATAGCTCTTGAAGAAAAAAAATAATGCATACTGCCTCCAAATCTACTGAAACTATCCCAGTTATTCTATGCTATAAATCACCAACTGTTTTCCATTAATGAAAAGGAACTCGGGCAAAAGTTACGCACCAAACTTCTCCCGTGTTTCTTCCATTTCGATGGTCGTTGCATATGCTACAATAGGTTTGAACGATGAAGCTGGTCGAGATACCCAAACTGGAGGCTGGGGAGGAGTGCGGTCCATATCAGACACAAATATATTTACAGTGACGGTGAAATTTTGGGGGTATCTGTCAGCCTCTGTTACATCATCTAAATCTTGCCTGAAATAGTGAATGAACACACATAAGCAATTATGCAGCTACTTTTCGTTAGCAAAGACCACTTTTCCCTTCCTAAAACTTTTATTATTTTTTTTATATAACGATATAATCCCTTCATGATATTCCTTTCTCTTTGCTTAAACTGGGTCATTTCTCCCCTAAAGAGACCTCTCTTTAAATTTCTTGTCTGAAATATCTTATTCAGCTTTCAAACAATGATGATTTATCCTCTCCCAAAACTTCTCTGTCCATAAACAATATTTATCTATTCCTAACTGAGAATCCTTTCCGTTCTTGAAACATTGGTTACTTTTGCCCTCTCAATATATTTTCAGTGATAAATACAGTCTTTTGCAATCTTCCATCTATTTTAAAATTCTCCAATTGCTGTCAGCGTTCAAGTACACAATATTTACAAAATATCTTTCACTGTGCTGCAAAGGTAGAAATAATTATATACTTATATTATTTCAAAAGTAATTATAAGATTGCTTACAGATTATATCTAATGGAAGTGTCTTCTTCTGGAATGAAGCCTGTATGGAACTGTATTTGCGCAACTTTCACACCCATAACTTTCCCCATCATTCTTCGAGCATGGTAGATGTACACACACACATCACCAACGAGATGTACATTGACGGGTATCATAATCTGTGAGGCATAATTAATACTAAGTTCATAATCATTAAGATATGATGAAATTATTATAATTAAGATCTATCTTAATCTAAGAAAAAATTAAGACAACACATTAAGTCTTAACACACAACAAGATTTTATGTCAATTATCATTCGTTGTACAGCCTAGAATCTATCTGCAAGGAAAACAATTCAGTCAACTTTCTTACAATTACTTCAATCAGCTTCATTAGCTTTATACGGGCTGTACCATTGGCCCAATAATTTCGAAAATTACCTTGTGGTCATGTGGCATAAAAAGCTTCATAAGGTCAAAGTCTTGCAGGCTGGATAATACTTTATGTTCACCCTGCCAAACTTCAATGTATGGTCGCAATCCATCTCTGTTAAAAAACATACACAATCAAACACTTCTTTAATAAATAGCACAGAGCAAAAACATCTAAATTAAAAGCCCAAAACAAAAAAGCTGCTTTACAAAAGTTTTAGGAGTTGAGGAAATTTGTAAGGTAGTTTCTGATTACTCACAGACAATATACATTCTCTGAGAAAATAATTTTTTATCAAATTTCGTGGAGAGCAAATAAGTTTAATTTCATAGCCAAAGTTACAAGGGATCTAAATAACTAAATAAAAAAAAATCACAACTTACCTTCTTTGAGTAAAAAGTGGAACAGGCGATATAATAATGGAAGTGAGAGTCACAGGCTTGAAATGGGGCAACACTGGAGCCGAGGACACTAAATCACGAATATATTCAAGATATCTGAAAAAATACAAACATATCTTAAGTATCATAAAAAATATATTTTACTCGTCTTATATGTACAAGACACCTGAAATATGTACATAACAGTGGTGGAGAGAGAGCATCAATTATAAAACAAAATAAAAAAATAGTTTGGTCATATAGTACTCACTTAAACTGGGAAGGTTGCAGTCCTGGTAAAGATCGTTTAATTGCGAACATATTAAGAGCTTGTTCGGGGTGATTAAATGCATGACACACCAGCAGGAATGAGCAGACGAGCATTGCTGTAGAAGCTTTACCATCCTTTTGAAGAGATAAAGATACAATAGATCTCCTTTTTTTTCAGTATTTCTAATCTGAGTCTCTATTACTCCATATTAGGTAGTATTGAGCCTCTCATCTTTTTGAAACACGTTATCAATTAAGCTACTGATTTTAATTTCATACACTGTCCATTCTGCAGCCATAATTAGCAGGTTGACCACATCCAAAGATAAAAAATTGAACTGTAATAACAAATTAAACTAACATCACTCACAGCCACACTTATGAGCAAGAACAAGCCAATCAGTGTTAGTTTTCTTAATCTGACCTCAGGTTTTCCCCAGTAATCCCTGGCCCCTTCCTGGGGGTAGTTAAGAAAATACTACATTTTATGACATGACTATAAATGGCTTGCAACGTCCAGTCACTGCTGTCTAATAACAGAAAACTGAAAATATCATTCCCTACATTAGCCACTACAATTATCACTCCTAAAGATATCTAATTCACATATATTAATAATAGGATGTTAATTATTTGACTTGACATAAAAAGATCTCAAGAGAGTCCATTACTTATTATAGCTTTATGCATTTGTCATAAACAAAAATTGTGCCTATCAATACCATGGAATGCTTTATGATCACAATATCAAACACATAGGTGCACTTTCTTATTTAGATATTTTCTAAGTTAGTGCAAAAAATACTGAAAACGGAGCAAGACGAAATGATTTAATTTCTTACTTAGTGAGTTCCAATATAATGCTGAGCTCAGCAGGGTGGCCACTAATGTAGCAGGACTTCAACAAATTTTGCCCATTCCTTTTCTCTCCTTCCAATTTTTTGTGGCAAGGAGTGTTTCCAGGGAGAAGAGGAACTATCAGCTCCTGGCTCCTTTACCCCTTTTAGTCGGCTATTACGACAAAGAGGAAATATGGGTGCGGTATTCCTTCTCCCCACCACATGGGATGATTGAAAATAATATCAAAATACCATAAGTAATTTTCATACAATAAAACACCACAGTTCTGTATAGTACTTACCATGCAATGAATTACGACGATATTTTTAGGATCCTTCATTAAATAGTCATATATGCTACAAGCTAAATTATAGAGAGCTCCAAGGGTCGGGGCTTTTTTACTGGACCAATTCCCTTCAATAATTCTTGCACTAAACTTAACGGCATGGTACTGGCGGCCAGAGACATTATAGATGACATAATGCCCTAGATGCCTGCTCTCAAGAACAGCTGAAAAGAAGAATTCAAACATTAAAAGTAACAAATAATTAAAGAACATTCGGAAATGGTCATTATACAGATATTGCTCACATAAGAATATCTTATTTCTAAAGTATTGCCATCTGGCACCAACATCCCCCATACTCGTTATATTGAAACACAGTAGAACATATCATTGGTCACCACCAATATGTAGAGAGATGATAGACGAAAGAAAGAAAATCCGTACATTAAATCAAAGGAACTGAGAAAAATTATTCACAAAAGCATGACTCGGAAATCCTTGCGTTTAAAAAGTCATTTCCATTATATGAATGTCACCAATGCTATCTTTCTGGCAGAGATTAAACAAAACAGACTTCTTGGTCACTACCATTAAATGTTAAAACGATGGACATTAGAAAGACAAGAAATAATCAGAGAAATGGAGACATTTTTGTATTACTAATACACCGAGATTCTATCCATCAAGTAACTTCTTTAAGGAACTTTAATGTTCTAAATCAGTGCTATTCAAGCTGGGTGGACGGTCCACCTTAGGGTGGACAAGATTAAGTTGTAAATAGATTACATACAAAAATGAGAAATAAACTGTCTTTTTTTCTCCTGCCGTAGGCTTTAGAATAAGATACACAAGATCAGGAATGAGAGGTATTACATCTGTTGAAAGGTTAGGGTGGACAGATTCTTTAAAGATTTAAACTAGGGTGGACGACAATGAAAAAAGTTTGAAGAGCACTGTTCTAAAGAACTATAAGACTATAATTATAACCACTACAGATACAACCTCACTTTCCAGTAACTTACCTTTTACATCTTCTACATGGTTTCTATATGCAGATTCTAAGCCTTCAGCAGGATAAGACATAGCGACTATGCGAGAGGTTATGTAGGAGAGATCAACGTCAGTGCGTGTCATGGACCTGGAACAGAAAATCGAATAGAGTTATCCTCTTATCCACTAAGGATAGGATCCAATACCCCCTGAAACCATGGCTAGTAAAGAAACTAAAAACAGAATAATAATAATGCCTTTTCATTTTAAACATTACAGATACACAGAATATACTGTAAAAGGTTATGTACTAGCCATGGTTTCAGGTATATATGTACATAATCCCCCAAAGTGGGAGGCAAGAACATCTCAGTGCTCCTCTGAATGTTGCAAAAGTCGACTAAATGAGCTGAAGGGAGGAGATTAGGAATCCCCTCCTTCGTAATATCCTCCCACAAAGACTCAAGATTTTTTATTTGACTCAGACACCCCCCTTGTAAGAGGGATTATGGTCATTGTTAGTTTTAAGCTAGGCACAAACAAGATTTACAAGAATTAATAAAAGTAAAAAACAAAATTACAACAATTCCTGAAATTTAAAGTTGGGTGAAAATGTTTATAGTTGATGAACTATCTATTTTCTGAATTTTGTATTTAATACTTTGATTTACAGCTGACCGTGGATAACTGAAACTGTGGATAAGGGTGGAACACCATAATATATACGTATTTACTTTACATAAATATAGAACTTCCACCCCTCTCACAGTCAGACAAAAGATGAAAGTTAAATAATAATGAAAGGTCTAAACTCTTCTACACCTCTTTAGTAATATCAATTCTCTTACAGTCATGCATGCGGGCATCACAGACAGCAAACAAGACTAAGATCATAAGAAACAGTAACAGCCTCTCCAAAAATGGAGGGCCATTAATGTCTCTTCGAGTTATGAAACATACAAAAGTACATACCACTGTCTGTCTAAAGTCTTTGCAGCTCTGTGAGCATGTACAATCTTTGATAGTTATGCATACATACATCAAAAGGTAAATAAAACTGTGCCCACTTGTAATGGCAAAATAGTCTATATAGTAATGAGGACGATTTAGCTTCTCTTGGTACAGTCACCTCTCTTTTTACGCGAGTTTGGAATAATGCATATACTAAATAATAATAAATCAATTCAAATTACACGAATAACACCAGCGAGAAAAACGTGGTACAGTTTAGAGACTAAGCGCCCGCCTCGTTTCCAATTTCCTGCCACGCAGCCATGTCCTCCAGTCTCGCTCCACCCAGCATACCGTATGGATGTAGCACTTGTTTTAACTGTTATTGTGGTAAACTTTGTTTTTCCTGTGCTTGTTGTGATATTTTTATTCATCTATCATGGCCAGTAAACGCCCAGGAAAATATTATGGAAGTGCTCCTGCTCCCAAAAGAGTGAGAAAGTCTATAAACATTGAGTTAAAACTGCAAATGTTGGCTGTTAGAAGGCAAAGTGAAACCCATTGCAGCTGGGGGTTAGCTCTCCCACTTCCCCCTCCTTTTCTCCTCCCTCTCCTACCGCTTAAGTCACCTGCTCACTGCCACCACGCACATCCCAGTAAGCCTATTGCCCACTGTATAAAAATGAGTTAATTTGCTTATTTTTTGTTTATCTGTATATATTTAATACTGCATCTGTTTATTTTTATCTTACATACATAATTCAGCTTGCTTTTATACTTGTAAAATGTGTTTAACTAGCTTATTTCTTTGGTACAGTGTGTTTATACACGCTTGTGGAATATATCCATGCCTATTAACATTACAAAAATATACTCTTCAAATTACGCGAACTTTGGTTTACACAAGCCTTTTGAGAACTTGTTCTCATGTAAAAATAGATGAGACTGGACTTGCTACACTCATACAATAATATGTCATAAGTTTCTGATAAATTTTCATTACATGATGTCATATCCTGCCAGAGCTAGAACAAAGTTCAAAATTATTGCATAAGAAGCAAAATAAGCTTTTACTCTAGAGCCATGCCTCATATTTTCCATCAACTGCTCTCTGATTCACGGAAAGAGGGGTTCATACCTGCCTCTCCCCTACCCATTTCAGTTGACACCTATAAAAGTCAGGGATTATGAAAACAACTACAAAGTACTAATAAAACAATGAACGATATAGCAGAGCATGAATTTTTACTTTACTTACTGACTGACTGTCTGCATGACTTTACTGGATGTGTCCTTGATATTCTTGAATATGCTCCCTGAGTATCCCTTGATAGACGAAAACAAACCACCTCCACCTGATGCTTGCTGCGACTGGTGGTGCTGCTGTGGGGGTCCACCAGGCCCACCTATAAAAGCATTACATGAAGGAAAATAGCAATGAATTTTCACGAAATATGCAAATTACGGAACTGTTCAATAGGGGAAGATATGCCTAAAAGGAAATGATGGAAAGATAAGCTCCATACAAAAAATTAACATGATTCATAATCTCAATCATTTAAGATCATCAATACAATATTTGATCCATCTCATATCTAAGAAGGTATCATCAAATTTACCTATTAGTACTAAGGCATGCCATAAAAATTTACTCCTATTAACAGCAAAAGGTCTGCGGCTGTATATACAAAAGATTAATATACCAGTCTGAGCATTAGAAAACTTTGTAACTTTTACAGTGTGAGCAAATATGCAATACAGTACATATACAGTATATAAATGAAAATTTTTTGTGCAGCGGCATATGACAGCATTATTTTTCCTCCTCTAATAAATATTGTTTTATAAACTGAGAGAAATGTTTTATAAATAACACTGAGTACTGAGAGGAAAAAATACCCTCAAGTAAATTGTTGAGATCTGTTATATGCACTTTAATAAAAAAAAATAATAATAATAATAAAATGCATAAGCAAATCAATATTAACACCGTTACATAATCAAAAGCTTACAAACAGGGTTCACCTTGTGATACTTGTGTCATACGGACAGCTTTAAATTAGCAACAAGATATTCTTCTGTTTGAGAGTTTGTGCTTAAAATAGTAAAGAAGTAATGAAACATTTTGGAGAAGTATTACATAGATGACAATATATAAGCATGAAAACTATGCAAACCTTAAATCTTTAAGTGTGGCGCTCCTTAAAATTTACAACTAATATTGCTTACCTCGCTGTGGATGAGAGCCAGGAGGAGGTGGTCGCTGAGGTACAGGAGAGCGCGGAGGAGGAGGTCGGGAAGGAGGATGCTCTGGGCCTGGACGTCTCTCACCAGAATGGTAATTATTTTCCACCTGTTGAACTTTACCAAAAATAATTTTGTGTTAGCTCACGAGTAAGCATAAATGCTATGTACTTATCAATCCTTTCTTAATATAAGTACAGCTTTAGCACTATGATCAATTATATTCTAAATAATATTAGGGAGATCCTTCAATAATTATTCCGAGCAAAGACAAGAAAAAACTTTGATCTGGTATACACTGTGAGTCATAAAAGGAAACTACAAGGAATATTCCTGGCAGTGAAAGATACGGAATTCCACACTTGCATTCCCTGAGTGTCACTGAAAGCAACGAAAACGATTATGGAAAATGGAGGCGGTCAGTTCCCCTTCCTTTTGAAGCCATCCTACTTCACAGCTATTGTTACAATACGGAAAGCTTGCTAGCTTCATTGGGATATAGTATCCTTTGAAATACAAATCAATAATACATTGAGTAATAAACAATGATAAAAAAAGATGGTAAAGCCTGATTTTCGTTATTAGGAAGATAGTGTCTTGACTACATTAAGAAACAAGAAATTCAACACACAATACATAAATCTACAAACGATGGGCAAAGAATGGGCATATTTTTTTTTTTTATCCTTATAAGGAGAAATAATTTTTCATTCTTACAACGAGTTGAGTGACCAATATTCTAAAAGTGCTGAGAGGTCAATTATCATTCTTATATGGAGATAAGAAATTAATTTCATCATTACCTGAAGCTGAGAGATACACTTCCATTCTTACCAAGATTGAGAGATCGATTCTTATTCTTACCAGGAGCTGAGAGATCAATTTTCTTATACGAAATCTTCAGAGGTGCCTTCATAGAAAATCCTTTGGTTTCACCAATAGCAGCCAGCCTCTCTAAGACTTCTGACGCTTTCAACCTTTCACTTGGATCCACTTTTAACATACCCCGGATAAGTTCGTGAAAGCAGTCATACTTCCCGTCGTTTGCAGGAATAGCAAAATTGCCATTTACGATTCTGCATGGAAAAAATAATGCAGATTTTAATATATATAATGTTAAAAGAGTCGGTAAAAACTATTAACATGAGGTTTTCAACAAGACATATTTAAGACAATAAAAATATGTAAAAAATGTATCCATATAAGAATAATCATCTCATTTTCTTTTCAACAATGAGAAATATTCTACAACTAAAGAAAAATGGAGGTAGTAGTGCTTCATTATATCCAGCCCAGCACAATCTCTTCTATCAGCTGATCTATAGCAAAACAATTTTATAACCCTCACCCTACCTTCAGCATAGCTGTGTTGTGCCAGTTCTCTGCTCCCCTATCACTTTTAGTCACTACATAAGACATGCAGAGAAAATTTGTATGGAATATTACTGTATCTTACCTTAACTTAGCAGAATCTTCGAAAGGATGCTTCAGGTAGCACAGATAATATAATATGCAGCCAAGGGCCCACACATCTGCTTGGTAATTTATAGGATAATTACTCCAGGTATCCAACATTTCAGGGGCTCTATACATAGGCGTTGTGTGTTGTGCCATCTAAAAAAAAATTAGTTATTGAAAATTTTTCTACAGAATTAACGTACAATGTACATGGGATTTCCCTTGTACTGTGCTTAGCATGATGTTGTATCTAATTGAAGCCAAGAGGGTGGCTACTACCGGGTAAAAGAAAAGTGGAAGGGTTTCATCAAAATTTGGACCATTCTCATTCCCATTTTCAGCTATATTATGACATGAAAACAATGTTTGGAATAATTAATTTTGCCAACCCATATACAGTATTACAGGAAAATCATTGCACACATATACTGTACTTAAATCGTAAACATATTCCAGATAACTTAGCAAGAGATAACAAAACTATATCCGAGTGCACACCTACTAAAGTATATTATTCATCAATTTTAAATATGACAAAATCAGACTCACTTCATCTTCTAGAAGGCCCCTCTGATTGGCATTCCATCCCAGGTCAACTTCATACGTCTTGGTCATTGCTGACCCAAAATCACATAACTTAATGTGACCTGATTCGCTGATGAGCAAATTCTCGACCTTCAAGTCCCGATGTGTAATGGGTGGATTCTGCATCTGTAGGGACACATACATTTATTCAGCTTATTTTCTTCTAAGGACACAAAAGTAATTTAAGATTAAAAGCCAATGCTCTGAAGAGGTTTTTTCTTATTTTTTCATAAGTTTTTACCTTTAAATGGCTCTAGTAAAGAGAAATCGTATGAAACACTTAGTGGAGCTGAACTCTAGACATCTCAGAATGGAGACATGCATAATATTCACTGTACTACTATTCCCATCTCAAATAAAAAAGCACTAGCAACAAGAACAGACATTTGATTCTTTTCAGAGGCAGAAATTTAGGACAGATATAAGCTTGCCTACTATTGTATTTGATTATTGGGTGAAGAAGGCTACAAAGATAATCTATCCTTTCCACTTGTGCACTCATTATCTCTGCTGCATTGGCAGGTGTTATGAAATGACAAATACTACTGCTATTCATTCTAATTCATCAATATGACGGAGTGCATTTTTAATATTTCACAGAGGAACAAAACAGGTTCAAACTTTTATGCACAAATGCTAACACAGCTTTAATACATTCCACATTTAAACTGTAGTTATAGTGAAATTCAACAATGTGTTAAAATATTCCTTCTTGCACTTAAAATCATCGAAGAGTTTACCTGCATATGCTGGACGGCTCTGGCAGTTTGGTACATGATGGTACAGACTTGATCCACAGGCAAAAGTTTACCATCTAGCAAACGTAAGGCATCTACTAATGATCCCCCTGTCATTGACAAAATGTATATAATAAGGCATAACAATAAAGTTATGAAAATAATAGTTCACACCAACGACAAACAACAAACATTAGATTGAAAAACCAACGAGCTTAATAGTTATAAAAACATAATATTTTATAAATGAGATGGCTACCCCCACTTTTAAAGGGGAAACAGCCATGGTATACGTATGTATGAACACCTAAATATGTCCTAAAGATTTTACTATCTTTGACAATGCTGAAGATATAAGAATTTTTAAATAAGCTTTCTAATGTATTTTACCGGATTTTCTGCCTTCTCCTGTCATGTTTAGCAATGACCGCAACCAAAGAAAGAAAATGAACGTGAAAAAAAAACTTGATTTCTTCTCTTCACTCATAAACATTCCCTAGCAGTCACACTTATGTCATATATTTTGAACCAAATTAAGCACTGCCAAGGCTAAATTAAAGAACCAGGCATAAAGGCAAATCATAAAACAAGAGCTATACAATCATTGCTTCATATGGTAAATACTCTTAGAACAGTAAGGTACTGCTCAGTTAAAGGAGTAAATATTTATAAGTACACATACTTACCTGTGCATAATTCACTAAGCAATAGAAACTCATGACGATTCTCCTGACTCTGAGACTTATCAATAACAGAAGCGGCGATAAATTCGACTATATTGGGATGGCCTGAAAGTTGTTTAGATATAGAAATCTCCTGACGAATGGAATCACACGCTGCTTGATCAATGCCCAAGAGCCGCTGTGGATACAAATCAAGTTGAGGTAAAGTACATATTACAAATTAATATCATAGTTCATTAAAAACATGTCAATATTAGTAGTCGTTGACTTACAACCTGTGCAGCTTACGACAGTTCAAGTTTACAGCAGCATCAGGCAGTGCAGGTATTGCCCAGTTGGACGTACAACAGTTTTTCACAACTGGCAGCATTAGCATCCCAGTAATACACTCATTTCAGCTAGAGCTCATTTTCTTGTTGACAGTAGGCACAACACATGCAGATCCTTTTGTCTTAGCAGTTTTTCTTCAAAACTCCCAGGATATCTACCCAGATGTCAACTGCTCTAGTGGAAGATGTTGAGGATACTTGATTAAAATCCCAAAAAGCTAATCAAATGATGTAATTTGCTTTACAAGAAGAAAGTGTCGGGAAAAAAAAAAAAAAAAAAAAAAAAAAAAAAAGAGGACAAATCCGAGAGGAATTATTTACTTAGGGTTTATCTGAAGACTTCATAAAAAATTTTCATAATTTTGAAGGATTGGCTCCAAATAAAGATTTGCTATGGCAGAACCAAGGGTAAACTTTGCTTTTAGTCTGTATCGTGACATATATGAGAAGAAAAAGAAACAAACCACTCAGAGAGAGCTCAGTGCATTTGAGAAAAAAAAAACTTTGGTACCCCAAGCATATACAGTACAGTGATAAAAATGAAATCGATGATTCACAACCAAGAATGAGTGGACAATACAATGATTCACATACTCTGGTCCTTACAATGAATGTGATTTATACAGTATATGTTTGATCTCTTATTTCTTACATATTTTCCTTTCGTATCATTTTGACATGGAAGTTCTTTAACACAACATAACGCTACTATATAACTTTAGAGCCAAAATGCAATAATTGCAAACAATTCCGCTTACCTTAAGGGCATATGTTTGTCCATTACTCAGATCTTGTGCAACGTATACAAAAGCAAATCCACCTGCAAAAAAAAAGTGCAAACATATGTAATATTATAAATTTATTAAAACTGACATCTGAATACAATGTTTTTTAAGCTCTTTTAAGTTACCAGTGCTGTTAAGAGTACATATTTATGATGATAAACTCCCTTGAGAAAGTCTACTTTTGGAGAGGAACGTTACACTCAATAGGTTTCAAATGACGAATGAATTTCAGTATTGATAAGTGTTGGGCTGGTACAGTAACTTCAACAAATGCTTTAAACTATTGTACATAATAAAGAGATTTTAAACTCTGTCTCTATGCAGACATATTCTTCAAAGCTGTATATTATCAGAAAAGTGCATCACGAAATGGCTATACAAGCCTGGAAAAGCCTAGATACTAATACATACAAGAAATTTTGAATACCTTATAATTAAATATAAGCAAGAGCAATAAAAAATTAATTAAATTCAATATTATGTAGAATAATTGTCCTATGTAACAGTCAATTCAATATCTATCCACAGAAAAGCATCGTGATCTGTCTATTCCTCTAGTTTGTCACATGTCCTATATAGTTTTAAGACTGTACTAACATCAACGTAAAATATATTAATACTGAACGAGGAAATAAAATAAAATATTGCTACCTGCAACGGTGACTAGTAGGTACACCTTATAAACCATAATAAAGCCACTTTCTCTTTTCGCCCTTTAATAATGCAGATTAAAATATGATATGAAAGGAAATCTACAGAATATTTATTCGATAATTATTGTCAATATTTTTTTCAAATGCAATACTATGACGTGAGAAGCTTGGCTAATATGACTAAAGATTTAACATGGATATGTTTGAAAATGTAATGATTCTCCTCAGGATGAGACCACTGTATAATATTACTTAAAGTATAAAATAGATTGTAGAACACTGTGGCTTCATAACATAAACAGCACCAAAATGAGAGTCTATGGAGATAATACTCCTCTCTAGAGAAACAGAGTAACACACATACAGTACTTTGATATAAATGCCTAAAACTTAGAAAATACTTTGATTTAATCATTTTCTTAATACGTTTCTTGCCGATACGAAAATATTGACTCATGTTTTAATGACATAAGAATCACCATTATCATGAAAAATCAGAAACACAGCAGTACAAGTAAGAAAGATACAAATAAAGACACATATGGTAGTGGAACTAAAAATAGTTTCACTTACACTGTTATTATCATGATTATTAAGCAGAATATCATGAATTGTAAGTAGTAGGTTGGCTCAAGGCACCAATCCGCCCGTTGCGATACTACAGCTGAAGGTTTTTTGAACTTAAATAGGTCTGTCCAGGACAGTTCAATGTTAAGTCTTCCTTCAGTTACGGTTCTTTTTCTATGCCTACAGCTACACTGAATATTCTTGGATATTCATTACACATCTTTTATTATCCCTTTAGATCTGACAAGTCATTACATTCTCCATCTCTGTTTCTCTTTACTTTTTGTATTCTTCGTGCCCAGGTCAGATGAGGGCAGTTTTATTTTATTATTTTTTTGCCCGTCCTGGTGTCACAACCATAAAAAGAAAAAAAAAATCTGGTCCAGTAATTCCCTCAGACCAACTGTAAATCATCAAAAAATTTGTAAATGCACCTGACTGAAAAGAGATACTGTCTGATTACAGAACATTTGCTAAGCAAAACAGTTTGAGCTGTAATGCAATTGTTGTACTTAAAAATAACAGTAAATCCTGAAGTAAAGTATGCTCTAATTTAACTTTTTATACCGTATCATATTCAAGTAAACAGAGCATCACAAACTCTTCTCTCACTTCCCAAACTAAGTTCATAAGATTCCAATCTATGTACTAAAGTATCTGGTAGACAATAGAAAAATTTATATACAGTATAAACATTCATTGTCATAATCATCATGCCATACAAGTATTCAAACTAATATATCCGTTTTGAATTGATTCTTTTATCAACAGTACTGATATACAGTATGTTCCAGAAACTGTCTATTGCTTGCTAAACTGAGAAGGTGAGTATTTTGTATGCAACACACCAATAGAAACTATCTGTCATACACTGATCTAGCCATAACACATATAACTACATCTAATAGTTATTATATTAGGTAGTATGAGATAAAATCTGTCAATGTCAAAAAAGAAGTTTTTAAGAGCAATTTAATTGAACTAATTTGTAAAAAAAAGTTTAATAATTTCATATGATTCGTTCATTTCTACGGTTCTGATATTGCCAAAAGGTGTTGCATACTTTGTTTACATAATAAAGTGTCGGAAAAACATGGTGAAAAGTGCCACGTTATAAGGAGTCTGCAGAAATCTCAAAGAGGAACATACTTAGAAAAAATAATTGCCCTATCACACAGGATTAATAAATAAGAATGTACTTTGATAGGGTTTCTCTAGAGATTTAGGCTATTTGTTTCTATCAAATAAAACTAGTGTTCATCTTATCTCATACCAAATAATAAGAATTTTTTTAACAGTGCTTTACTCCCTCCAAAAAGGGAATAAAAAAATTCATAAATAGTACAGTACATATATTAAGAATGATATTAAAATACGAAATGTTATTTACGTTTCGGCGAACAATCTCTCACTAATCACAACTAATTAGCCAACCTTGTACTTTTGGCAGTTGCCATTCAGATGCTGACGACGATAAAGGGGTTCTTATGGAAAGAAAATTTGCTCATAATGAGGTGTTTTTTAATGATATGGTAAATGAAGTTCATTATATACCTGAACTATAAAAGTAAGAGTTTGTAGTTATGTAATTACCCTGCAAACTTGTAAATGAAGCATGTACCATAATTAAATCAATTCTAAAATTGCACAGTCAAATACTGTACTAATAAACATCGGTAACTAAAAACTAAAAGTTCATAAAAAATAATATAAGTAAGATTGCATACATCTAGCAGGATACAACACAAACTCTCTGACTCCCATTTAAATTTTTAAATCAGAGCCACTTTCCAGCGACTAACAATAAACAAGTAACTCCAAAACTAATATTGCTGAAAAATTATCTTATCTATTTTTCAAATCTCTTTGCTTAGGGATAGCTTAGGAATATCGTGATTAAAATATTACACATTCAGTATGTAAAGAGGGACAACTAGTCACAAAGAGGTGAATTAACTGCAGCTACATTATGAATCCAGTATTTTGAATATAGTGCCAAACTGTCAATCAAGAAGTCTTGGTGTTTTTTTACAGATATACAATTTACAAATTATCATTAGGGTCTCCATTCTGACAAAAAAAAAATAATGTGATAGCTGAAAAGATAATCTTTAAATGGGGATTTGGAAAGCGGAAAATATAACAGCAAGATTTTTGTCGAATTTCAGCCATTATCAACATAAACTGCAATCTTTATTGATTCTTATAAAACTGGGTTTTGTTATTGATGAAATCTGAATAATGGATTACCGAAAATTAGCCCATCATACATTGGCTTAATTTTAAACAGAAGTGGCTACTCCAAACAAAGTTTTTAAAATACCTATTGGCATAAAAATATGGTAAAGTTTCAGTAAAACTCCGACGCCTTAATTCTATCCTCCTCAATAAGGTAAAGTTACTTTGCATTGGCATATGCGTATAAAGTATCGGGGGGTTGGACATTTCCCTCAGCTAGAGGTTAGGTTAGGTTAGGTTAGATTTAGGTTAGGTTAAGCACGGGCTTAGGGGGTTTACCTTACTGAGGAGGGTAGAATTAAGGCGCCGGAGTTATACTGAACTGTTACCAGAAATATCAGTCAATGTCCAATTAGTGTTTCTTTGGGAATCCCAGGACGGGCCATATTTCTAAAGCACAAATCTCCAGGTCAAGCACAAGCTTGAGTGTTCTAAATGCCAGAGCACACGGCGGTTGGATCCACAAATGACCTCCTATATTCATTGGTTTAAATACTGCGACTATAAATTTGACAAGGACATGAACGGTATGTGAATAATTTACTTTTACACTATGGAGAAAGTAGGCCTCAAAGTCGGGTGTTTCAGTATGGTAGACAAGTCGATTATCCTTTAAAACAAACATATTATAAAAACATAATGCGGAAAATAACATTTTAACCCCTCTTGACGATAAAATCTGTCTAAATACACAAAAATTTATAAGAAACGTTAGAATATTCGTAAGGGGGCGACCCCAAGGTTACTAACTAATAGTATCTAACACTCACCTTCAGCAATGACTTTCTTGATTTTTAATTTTATTCCATTCACTTCCACTTCTTGACCCACGAAATTATTGTCAGAGGTGGCTCCATTTGCCCCTAAATACCCAAAGGCGCTTTTAAATAAATCTGCCATAATTATATACCCCGATTTATAAAACTGTACTTCTACATGACACTTCCTCGCAAACAGCTGAGCGTAACTATAGATGAACTAAAGAAAACAATAGATGACTGAACAATTTTCATAGACGAATGAAACGTCTCAAATGTTTCCTAAATGTGATCTTCATAGATCCCTAACTCTTGCGTTTTCTTTTCCTTAAAACTTTTTCATTCCATATTTCAGTATATGATGATAGTAACACATTTTCAGAAAATTGGATATGATATGATCATAATATTAAGGGACTTTTACCATATATGTGCATACATAATCTCTCTCTCTCTCTCTCTCTCTCTCTCTCTCTCTCTCTCTCTCTCTCTCTCTCTCTCTACGTTGAAGAATATGCCATACTTGGTACTTAATTATTTTCTTGTTGGAAAACATGATTAAAGATGGTTTTAGAGTATATATAACTAGCCTCTGTAAAACAAAATCTAAGAGTTTATTTCTTTTATATAGAATATTCAATATACATCTTTTTTTTTTTCTTCCTTATGGTATGACTGGTGATGACTAGGTATTGTTCCAAAATATCTTTGCCTAATAACTAATTCAAGAAAGCTACATACTTTCCGGTGTTTATTATTCAACAAGCTTTACTCTTAACTTTAATCTGTATATGAGGAGGGTTATCAGGATAGGGCTAGCAACCCACTGATGTAAAAACCTCTATGCTCAAGCTATGCATGGCACACCAAAGAGAAATGGCCCCCAGTCCCCGGCGAGAAGACTGGAGAGGGTTTCTAAGAGGAGTGCCAGCTGACAGACAGTAGTGTCTACCAGGCATCTTGGTGATAAGGTGATAAGGTGATATATACAAGTAAACTAATCTTCAGTCTATAATAAGATAATCCCTTTCTTTTGCCGCTACCATAATTTTGAGTAATATATGTGTTTTTTAATCTAAAAGAAAGGAAGAGTTCATTGTCAATAAAAACAGCTTTTTCTCTTGGTAAATGGAAAGATGAATACTTACATATGTACACAGGAGCATATAAAGATTTGTCTTTAATATTTATATACTGTATCAGCTAGACTTGATAAAGTTAAATTTACTTTTAATATTTAGTGTCTATCGAGTCCCAGAATTAAAAATACAAATGCAGTTGCAGTCGATTTTAGTTTGTTGAATTGAAATATGTTCTCCATCAAATAGATTTGTGTTAAACTGAAATCCTAATCGTTGCTGAATATTTAGGTATTTAGACGTTGTTAACATTAAGGCCACTTTCACAAGCGGTCTAAGAGCGAATATTGTATCTTATCTAACCCGGATAAATAAAAATATCTATGTGAATTTCAAAGGAAAATTAATGATAAAGTTTGCTTCATTAGAATTACATACTCAATTAAAGCCCCTTATTACAGCAAACTGTATATAGATTATTTATAGATTAATGACATTTCATTGAACACGCGTAGGACTGTAGGAAAAGGGTTGTAAGAGATAACTCAAATGTATGTTGTAGGTAAAAATGGAGAATGAAGTTAATTCCCATATTCCTCACGTGTCGTAATAGCCGAATAAATGAGATTTCTCAAGTGGGTGTTTGGGGAAGTTTGTTCCCTCACATTCATGCTTGTAAGAGCCGACTAAAAGGGATATCTCTGGTGTTTGAGAAGGGGAAGACATTCCACTTTCACAGTTACTTAATACAGTAAGAACCAGCTTAAATGGATAAGTTAGTGAGAGGTTAGCAATCATATTCTCTCTAATTTCCTTTATATGTTTGCACACACAAAAATGAGAGAGAGTGAGGTCGGGGAGCACATGATATGAAGAGAGAGAGAGAGAGAGAGAGAGAGAGAGAGAGAGAGAGAGAGAGAGAGAGAGAGAGAGAGAGGGGGGCGATGTAGCTCTGCACGATTGCTATATAATATAGATTAGCACGCATACGATATACGACGTTGCGTCCCCCCTTTTTGCTACTTTTATTTCACTGCTTGCATAATTTAGGTTTCCATAGATATTGAAATACAGATACAAGC
>JAXCGZ010003945.1:85000-105000 GCA_037179515.1 Halocaridina rubra
TAGTACTCCCTAGATAAATACTGATCGCTCAACTGACTTAAAAAACAAACAAACAAAAAACTGATGCTTAGATTAAGCACAATATATTGATCTCCCACTTTAGACAGACAAACTACGATTGAATTCCACTGACTGGTAGTGCATCTAATCTCGTTTCGCTGCACGATTACTTTGCACGTCTGGCTCTGAAAACTTTTAAGATAACAGAACAAAAACTGGAGCAATATACATCAAGTAAAGGGAGTTTAAGCTGTTTACTGGGGAGGTTACTGATGTAGCTGGGCTCCACAGTGGGAGTTGGGCCCTGTGCCGGCTTGCGACCGCCCTATGGGTCCTCCATGACCCGTTCCACCCATCCGTGGGTGGAGAATCTAAAAAAAATATAAATAAAAGAATAATAAAAAAGTAAAGTTCGGCGACGAAAAATACTCTCTTAAAGAAAATTATATCTTTGGCATTAAAAGTTAAGAAAAAAAAGGAAGCAAATTAACACAATTTTCGGAAATTTCTCATTCACTCGTTGTTGTTCCGGTTTTACGTCACGGACTCCCTTTTCTACCTAGGGCTAGGACGGTTGTCTTCTTTCAAAGGACTTATTTAGGCAGATGTAATCATTACCCTGAGTGCATGCCCTTGCTAACCTCAGACCGTGACGGGGCGCGAACCCTCGACCTGACGCCTCAGAGTCGCGAACGCTACCGCTTTAGCCATGTACAGCCCCAGCGAAGGGAGTATACGAAAATATTCAGAATAGCGACTTACCGGAGGTGCTCCGGCGTAGCAAAGCCTATTGCTAGCTACCCTTACTATTGACATGATTGGTATTTTTTATTGGTTTAATATATTTCAAAGCATGTGCTCATCCTATAAGACTGTTCATGAAAACAATCAGAATACTACATAACAGATACATCTGTTTAATAAACCAAATATAATGTAAAACAAATAAAAACATACCTGAACACATATCTATTTCATTGAACCTAAAAAGTTTCTGATATAATAATACTCTAATTTTCTGTAGATGTGAATGTGCTCTCTAGATTTTTCTTAATTGTCAATCAAGGGCTAAGATAAGATAACAAGGGCTATAATATAGTGGAAATTCTTCACGTTTACAAAGAATTTAGATAAAACAACACTTAGGGTAGAATCTTCGGCACTTGGAGTAAAAAGAGACATTTTCTAGGGTAAAATAAGATCCCAGCGACACCTATTCATGTGTTACTATTGGGGGCGGGGCTCATGGTGACGGGTCTAACGGACCGGGTAGGGTTTAGTATGCTTTTGTCGGTGGTGAGGAGAGGGTGTGTTCGTAGTTTTCTACTGTAAACTTTTGTATGGAAGTTCCCAAATAAAACTTTTTCTTGAAAATAATGTCGTTTTATATTAAATGCAAGTTCAATGTGATCAATGATACTGTTAAAACTCACTTTACTCATTCGTAATTCGTGTTTTTTTTTATATTTAAATTTCGCTAATGAATGCCAAATTTTGTACAATATACAATTTTTTTTCCCTGTGAGTTGATTTTTTATTTTTTTTATTTTCGCAGTGGTTTTGTTTATTATTATAATAATTATTATGGAACTTAACAATTACTTGGAATTTTAAGGACCTTTATCCATACGGGATTTAAGTGTCTGGGCTTTATATCTGAATTTCTAAGTGAAAGCGTAAGTATTATTTTTATTTTTGTTGTATTATTTAAATTTATATATATTTTGTTGTTTCATGGCACATATTATTATTATTATTATTATTATTATTATTATTATTATTATTATTATTATTATTATTATTAAAGGGGGAACCAGCCAAGGTATATGTATGTATGTATTACTGATAAGTGAAATCTTAACCCCCAGTTAGGAAAAGATGTAATGACATTAATTATACAGTAATGTTAGGTTTGGCTCTGTTTGATTAGTTCATAACTTAAAAAAACAGTTGATATTTGATATTATTGTTCATTAGTTTTATTTATTTTCATTTCACTTATTACTGATCTGCATTATTATGATTATTTTTATTATTATTATTATAATTATTAATATTATTATAATTATTATTATTGTAGTAGTAGTAGTAGTAGAATCCAGCAGAAGTAGTATCAGTAGTACTGTAGTAGTATATTTTTATTCCCAATAGTTGAACAGGAACCAGGTTCGATTTCATGCAGTAAGTAATGTAAATATTATTATTATTATTATTATTATTATTATTATTATTATTATTATTATTATTATTAAGTAGTAGTTATAACCCTTATTAAAAGATTAATCATTGTACGCCACACGGCCATGTTATTGTCAATGCCTTACCATTGTGCCGTACGGTACCCTCCTCCCTCCATATATGGAACCCTAGGAGAAAGTTACTGATGCTTTCTTAATAGGTTTTTATTCCGTCAGTTTTTTCTTTCTTTTTTCATTCTCACAAACGGATGTTCTATACATATATTATTGTTGCTATAATTATTAAACACCTCCGGTACTTTGCGATGCAGAAGATAGTCGAGTCGAAACTCAAATGTTACAAGTGTAATATACACATACAGACACACCCTTTGTAGGATTTTGAGCTAAATTCATTATTATTATTATTATTATTATTATTATTATTATTATTATTATTATTATTGTACTTTATGTTATTTTAAAGACTGTTTGTTGATAAAATCACTGTTATTAACAGTTTTGGCTAATAATGATTTTTATAACAAAATATTGTTCCTTGAATTTATTATTATTATTATTATTATTATTATTATTATTATTATTATTATTATTATTATTATAAAATGGAGTACCTGTAATGGGAATAATGTATTAACTAGATAGTGATTTTAACAGATATGAGGGTAACCTTATTCATTTTTGGACCATATTGTGATACATATGGTTTATATCAGTTCCAAAGTCCGTTATTATCTGCACCTGAGTTTTCCATGAGTGGAGGAAGAATGACAGTGTTAAATCACTTATTCAGGCGTCAGTCTTGGCACTTTGGTGGAATTTACTTAAGTTAAAAAAAATTCTAATCAGGAAGTCTCATATTTTATATTATTACTGAAATGTTGTAACTATAACAGCTTGAAATGTTGACTGCTATTGATGTTATTGGTAAAAATCATCATTTATTTTCTTTCCAAAATCTGTTATGGTGTCTCTGTCCAAAATATGTTATGGTGCATGGCACTAATGTGTTATATTACATTTAACATGAAGAATTGATCCTATCAAACAGTGAAGTATGTTTGCTGTTATCACATCAGCCTAAAATGCTGAATATCTTTTTTCATGGGACAATGAGTTTCATTTTATATCAGTTTAAAATAAGCTTTATCCTCATATCCTAGTGAATTTAATCATGACTTCAGGGCTATATGTCTTGGTACTATTGAGGTTTTTACTTCTGATGGAAATATTTTTAACTCAGAAAGGCTCAAATTTTATTTATAAAATACTGTTACCAAATTACTTGGAATTGGGCACTAACACTGTATCTAAAAAGGTATAAAAAATTTATTACCCCTGGCCGTATTAGACTAATGTTCTTCTTGAAGTCTGAGTAGAGTAACGGTAATTTAGAGGTTTGTATATTATTATTCAGGAAAGTTCTTTGTCAAAATTAGTCGGATACTATTGTTAAATTACTATTATCATATCCATTTGTTGACCAAAATAGTTTCTAATAGTTTCTAAATGTATGGGCCCTGGCACCAGGCATGACCATGGTAGTATGATCTTAAGAGCAGATTACATTTAAATGACAATGCAGTACTAGAATATGCTATTAGCATTCACTGCCAGCCAAAATTAATCTTTGATTAATATTCTCTTGCTCCTAGTGATCTATGCTTTAAAACAAGCTGGATATAGCGTTTTGCAATTAGTTTGTTACATTTTATAATTTATAGGATTGATTTTAAAGTTGCCTCTTGTCTAAAGATGTTTTATTCTCCAGTTTTTAGTACCCTTTGGTCTACTGAACTTTCATTTCACATCATATTTTTTATTGACAGGTTAGAGTTGTAGAATCTGTCTGGGTTTCTTTGGCTAGTAATATTACTATCCACACATTTTATGTGTACTGTATATTGTATGATCTCCTGAACCTTGGCACAGTGCAAATTGGTCAGCTAGCTATGAAAATAAGAAGTAGCACTGATTATGCTCTAAAAATCAAGGTTTCTTACACAATATGGTGTTCTGTATTTTGATTATTTGTATCTATCAAAAGAATTTGTTCCTACTTTAAAGTTTTTATGAAATGAATCCTCATTTTCATTATTCCTCTTGGCAATAGTGTTTGGGTCATGTTTTCAGTAATCACTGCATAGTCTACAAGAATGTGGGGTACCTGTAACTGATGGAGAACAGGAGCACAGATTTTTTAAAGTGTATTTCTGTATTCCAAAAAATAACTTATTATACTAGTATGCTGTTAGTATTAAACATAGTATTTTAGTAGAGCCTTCAGAAAATACTGTATTTGCTGTTTTATAACGTACTGTTGCTATATATATATATATATATATATATATATATATATATATATATATATATATATATATATATATATATATAATAATATATATATATATATATATATAATATATATATAATATATATATATATATATATATATATATATATATAATATATAAATATATATATATATATATATATATATATATATATATATATATATATATATATATATATATATATATATATATATATATATATATATATATATATATATACTATACACTTGTATAAAATTGTCATGAATTTGTTACTTGCATTCATTAGTATTAGGTTCTTTGAGCTCTTTGTTTGCATTCACACATGTGAAGTTGAGTTCCTTACTTGCATTCATATGTATTAGCATAACAAAATCTCCACTCTATCATTTTAACATGTGGTCTTATTGTAAGGTCATCATTTGCAGTTGGGGGTGTGAGGTCTTTGTAAGGTCTTCACTTTTATATGTGGGAATGAGGTTATTGTAAGGTATTTGCTTGCAGTCGTGGGAGTTAAAATATTGTTAGGTCTTCACTTGCAGTTTTGAGAGTGAAGATATTGTAAGGTCTAAATTTGCAGTTGTGGGAGTTAAGTCTTTGTAAGGATTTCACTTGCAGTTGTAGGAGTGAGATTTTTGTAAGGATTTCACTTGCAGTTGTGGGAGTGGGGTCTTTGTTAGTATTTCACTTGCAATTGTGGGAATGAGGTTGGTATTATTGCCTGCTTTTTGACGTTTATTCATACATGTGCTGTTAACGTGAGGTCTTTTGCATGAAAAGGTGTGAAGGTATTATGAATGTCATTTGCATTCATGTTTGAGTTTTTTGGGTGTTTCACTGGCATTCATGTTTGTGAGGTTAGTGCAAGTTTTCACTTTCATCCATTCAATTGAGGTTATTATGAGTTATTCACTTCCATGCATAAGTGAAAGGTTGTGTTTTCATTATGACGAGTTCTTTGCCAGTTGGTATTCATACGGTATCTATGAATTTTTCACTTGCATTCATAGGGATAAAGGTACACTGCATTGTGTTATTTTGCACTTATATTCACATGTGAGATTGAATACTTATGTTTCTTTATATATGTGAGTTATTGTGTGTTCTTCACTTACCGGTACATTCACATGTGTGACTGACTACTTGTGTTTCTTCATATAGGCTATGTCAGGTTATTGTGAGCTCCTCACTTATATTCACTTGTGAAACTGAATACTGTACTTATATTTCTTCGTATATGGGAGGTTATTGTGAGCTCTTTACTTTTTCCATAGAGGCTCTTAAAGTTTATTTGTGTGCCTTTATTACATTTATTCATATGTACTGTATAAGGTTATATTGACTTCCTCACCTTCAGTTTTAGCTATTGGGAGTTATTGTATTTATCTTTTCTTCATAGGTGACTCCTCCATTTTATATTTTAAATGTCCCCCAAAATCAGTACTAGCAAGGTAGCTTACATTACCATGAAAATTCTCAAATACAGTGCTGTATGTTATAAAACTACTAATACAGTACAGGTATTTTTAAAGGATCTACTAAATTACCTGTACCTGTGTTTAATACATGCTGTAGTATATTCTTTAAAAATCTGCAATTCATAAGTTGCATATACCCAATTTCCTTGTATACTGTGCCTACTTACAGTACAGTATTTACCGGTACTTTGCACCAAGTAGACCTATGACAAATTTCATTACATTAATGTTATTTAGTTAAAAACTGTATAAAACTCTTGAAATGCAATAGCTAGTTTTTAATAAAGAAAATATATTGGATGGTGTTGTAAGTTAGGCATTTTACTTTTACCACTGTAAATATTAAAGTTTCCAGAGTTTTCAAGAGATGCAGAAAGGCTAATTTTATTTTTTTTTATTTACATATTACATTATTTACTTGCTCTTTACCCTTGACTTTGATGAGAACCCCTGTATAGTTTTCCTGAGGAACAGTAAAGTAACAGCATAGCAATATCATTAGTAATACTGTAATTAAATTGCTGCTCATGCTTCTATTTATCAAAGGATATTGCTCTGTCATGGTATTTTTGTAACATACCTTTATATAGAGGCTAACTAAGAGGTATTGTTAACAGATATTTGCATAAATTGTGTATAGTTATATTAAGTTATATACTTATTGTTATATGTGGTGGCTTCTAACAGTTAATATGAGACAGCGATATCTCAGGTCTTGTCTCACGTACCCTTCTTGCTTAGAGTCAAGCTACCTATTTTGTATTTGCCTTCTATCCTCTTACTGTAATTGTAATGATATTGTGATAACAAAATGAACTGTGCACACGATGGTGCAGTACTGCTTGTATTTATTTTATAAGTAGTGGAGTACCCTTGACTGTACCATTCAGTAACTTCAAACTATGTGTGTAGCACTGCAGAGAGAGTGTTTATGTAAATCTATAATGTGAGGATGAAATGACTTCCAAAAATAATTTTAACATAATTAAAATGCCCCCTTAAATTCTAGTCTCAGTTTTGGAATTCTATTAAAACATATTAATGTCTTTTTAATATCATAGATGTGTAAATATAGAATATAACATTTAAAATCATTGTATCATATTTAAACATTGCAACCTTTTTTTTTTTTAATATGTAAGTATTGAAATCTCATTTCTAGGCATATAAGTATACTTAAATTCTGATCATTGGTACTTAAAAGAGCATGAGATGGTAAAAGGGTTCTACAAATTCGATTTTGTAAATTTTCATCACTACATTGTATTTAAATCTTGACTGTACCATTCAGTAACTTCAAACTATGTGTGTAGCACTGCAGAGAGAGTGTTTATGTAAATCTATAATGTGAGGATGAAATGACTTCCAAAAATAATTTTAACATAATTAAAATGCCCCCTTAAATTCTAGTCTCAGTTTTGGAATTCTATTAAAACATATTAATGTCTTTTTAATATCATAGATGTGTAAATATAGAATATAACATTTAAAATCATTGTATCATATTTAAACATTGCAACCTTTTTTTTTTTTAATATGTAAGTATTGAAATCTCATTTCTAGGCATATAAGTATACTTAAATTCTGATCATTGGTACTTAAAAGAGCATGAGATGGTAAAAGGGTTCTACAAATTCGATTTTGTAAATTTTCATCACTACATTGTATTTAAATCTTCATAATGTTTCTTAATCCAGGTTAGTGTAACACTTTCTTAAGCCTTTCACTAGCCAAGGTTATTATTAAGCCTTTGAATGATATTTCCACAGTATAGCAAGTAATAGAAAAGATACATTTAATTATCACTCCTATATAAAATTGGGTAATGACGATCCCAGTAAATTTTATGCAATGCCTGTCTTTTCAGCTACTCTATGTACAGTATTTGAGACTAAAAGAAGTTCCAGTTGCCACAGGTTTAGAATTTATCCGAAAAAGGGGTCAGTTTAACGTCCTAAAGTTTGTCCAATAAGGTAGACAAACTTTGGGTGAAGACATGAATACTGTAGTTTTTTTTTGTCATAGTAGGCTAATTTGTAAAATATATGTTTTCTTTGAAGGTATGTGTATTAATCATGAAGTTTGGTAATGTGTATCATTATATTATAAAAATACCCAAAAAGATTAGAAATTAAACAAATAACGTGGAAAGAAGCTGAGCAAATAAATGAATGCCAACTCACAGTTGATGATGGAGGGGTGATAATACGTTTTAACGTGGCCAAAATATCTGTAGACACTTCTCGAGTTCATTTTCTTCTACTTTCTTGTGCATTTTTGTCCCGTTCTCAGTCCCAGTACATTCATTTGAGTAGAAAGTTGCTTAACATCACATTAAAAAAGACTGAGCGAGAGTAGATGCACTTTTCGAACTTCCATTAAACACTAAAACCGACCTGTGTTTTTGCTTTGGAACGCCATTAAAACTGATAAAGTACTTTGTGTGTGTGTTTGTATGAATATGTATATATAGATAGATATTACTCTATGTGATATACTATTGAATATTTCTAGTGGCCTTTACCATTAATTCATAGTAAGGAGAGAGATTATAAACAATTATTATTTTTTTTTTGACAGCAAGAAGAATAATTATTGTAGCCTAGTTGAGCCGTTGATTCGTAAATATGACGAAATTAATTGTAATACATTACTGTAGTTAATTATGGTATTTATAGAGTTGGAGGTTATTATATCATACTAAGAAAAGACGAAGGATTATTTGTATATTACTCCGGCTTGTTTAGAGAATAATTAAATTAATAAATAATCAACAAGACAGTGACTACACTCCCATAAAATAATGTCATTAAAAAAGTAAACAAAGCTTACCGAAGTTGGTACATTTGATACCGTATTGCTTCTATTTTGACGTCAAAGACTAAAAATAGTTCCTCGATGTGACAAACTTAATATTACTGTGAATATATTATCAAATCCGGGAAATGGTCTTCTCATACGTGTATATAAAGTTTTAATATGCATATACTTTTGGGTCTTATGATCATGTACCGTAAGAACCGAATTCCCTCTTAAAATATATCTATAAGTTGATACCTTTGACAACAGACACTAGCAGTTGTATTTTCTATCTGTATTAATGCAACTTCAAGTGTTATTTACTTATAAAAACCTGTAAAACCTTTATTTCCATTATACAATGGGTATTCGTCAGCCGGGGCAAGCCCCAACCCCCACTGTGGTGCACAGCCACAGCAGTAATCTGCCAATAAACAGCTTAAACTCTCGGTCTTGGACGGGAACCGATCTCTCGACCTCGTGACTGCGAAGCCAGCACGTTACCACTGTACAAGCCATATAAGGTGGTCTTTAAATCCTCTTCTGGAATGTATGAAATCATTCCACTGCTACATTTATTCGTTAGATATTTTCCCCTCATTTATCATTTTATCTCCCTATAGTTCTTGTTCTTCCTGGCTGAGTTAATATCTCTCTCTCTCTCTCTCTCTCTCTCTCTCCTCTCTCTCTCTCTCTCTCTCTCTCTCTCTCTCTCTCTCTCTCTACTATCTGTCTCCTGCCTTGTGTCAACTTCCTAGACCAGCTCTCGAGCCACTTGAAAAGTTCCAGAATCGAGTCATGAGATTTATCTTGGGATGTTCTCTCTCTACCCGTATTGTGAGTATGCAGTTAGAGCTCAACTTGCCCCCTCTTGTGGAGAGGATTTATGCCAATGTGTCCTATTTTACTGTTAAGTGTCTTCACTACCCCTTTCTTGCTCCGTACTTCTCTGCTGTCATGAGGACATCCCTGGATCCAGACGCACCCAGGCTCCCACTTCGAGCAGGAGGTCATAACCTTATCAGGGTGGTGAGTGACATTCTCCGTGGCCTTGACATCGACCTGCCAGTGCAGGCGGCTGTCCCAGATTTACCACCCTGGCGTGTCCCCCTCCCCGCTGTCACATATACACCGACCTCGAAGGATGTCTATCCCCCCTTGCAGAGACAGTTAGCTCTGGAGACTATCGCTGATGTATCCACGTCTGTCCCTGCAGCGCACCACGTCTATGTTGATGGTTCTGTGCAAGCAGATGGGAGGGCGGCATGTGCTGTGTTTTCCCCCACCATGGAGCCGCCTGTGCCGGCTGATTCATGGATTGGCCGTAGACTACCCACCTCGTTGAGCTCCACCTACTGTGAACTGAATGCCATCTTGGATGCCGTGACTCTCCTTGTTCGACGACGAGTGAATGGGGTAATAATTTGTGACTCCCAATCGGCCCTACAAGCCCTATCCTCGCCAAGACCTATCTGTGGTCGTGCTGTGGGAGATATACTATGTCGCCTCGCGGCCGCTCGGGATGCTTCTCTTGTTGTGTCATTTGTTTGGACTCCATCCCACATTGGGCTGACTGGCAACGACACAGCGGATCGTCTTGCCAAGGCGGCCTGTATGCTGGATGGGCATGCTGTGGACGCTGAGCCCTCCCTCCGATGCCTACGTAACATCATCTACTCAGCTGGGTTTGCCATGACGGTCCAGCGCAGGGACACGGAGAGGGCCAACAGTGTGTCCATACAGCACCATGATCACTTTCTTCACAGTCGCTACAAGTATCGCAGACGCGGGTTAATGGTGCGGAAAAACAATGTAGTTAGTGCTCGGCTCAGAATGGGGTATCGGCCTTTATGGCAGGTCTCCCAGACTCTAGATATGCCACAGTACACCTCCTGTAAACTATGCGACCATCCTAATGCTAACACTCTTGACCACTATTGTCTTCAGTGCCCCACAGTGAGAGATGTTTTACCACGAGGTCAGAACTTAATACAGATCTGCTCATTTTTACTTAATGATGACAACCTTGATGTTATTCTTGCTCGTTATCCTCACTTTGGTGGCCATTAATTATATTGAATTATACATATATTTTCTGTATGTTGCTGTATAATTCTGTTTGTGCATTCTGCGTTTCTCTGAGCTTTACTTTTGCATATAATGTACTCTGTGCTGCCATACTGTGAGTTGTGTGTTAGTATGCAGCAATGTTTTATCAATATGTACACCTCCCTGTAAACCATGTTCAACTCTTGGTTTTGTATCCATTTGAAGCATTATTTGTATGAACTCATGTAATGTCTGACGCCTTGGCGCAATAAATTAATAAAATAAAAAAAATAATCTCTCTCTCTCTCTCTCTCTCTCTCTCTCTCTCTCTCTCTCTCTCTCTCTCTCTCTCTCTCTCTCTCTCCTCTCTCTCTCTCTCTCTCTCTCTCTCTCTCTCGTTGGTATCTTCATATCATAAAGAAATCAGTATTGTAGTAGGGAAATGGTATATATTTGCATTCGTCATTCATATTCTCTGATAAATCTAATAATAATAATAATAATAATAATAATGATTCATTTGAGTAAAGCAGAATTCTTTGTCGCACAATTTATTCAGTGATTCCAATAACCTTTCGTATTGTATTGATTGTAACTATACCCACAAAATAGTCATTCTTTAGCTGGGACAAGATAATGATCTTTCCATTGATTTATTTACTTAATAATAGAATATAATTTCTTCTTCTTCTTCTTCTTCTTCTTCTTCTTCTTCTTCTTCTTCTTCTTCTTCTTCTTCTTCTTCTACCTCAAAGATATCCATTCCCGGTGCTCTTTTGACAATTTTTTTTTTATGCAGATAACTGTACTTGGGGACATGTGCTCATGGGTACTCCCAGTGATATTGCAGTTAATAAACATTACAATCTATTTGTTATGTATAAATATTAATAGAATCTGCAATTAATTTTAAATATCATAGCGTAATTAATAATAAAATATAGAGTAATAATTGATTGATGGCAGAGGAGCACTCTGCGATTATTAATTAAAGGTCGCTACACACGATCAAGTAAACTTGACAAGTATGCTTGATCAAGTGACTTGTTCAAGCAAACTGGACCGTCTGTATGGTGAGACTTGATCAAGTATTAGACTTGACAAGTCGCTTGAGGCATGATTGAATTTGAATCATGTCGTCAAGTCAAGTCTTGACTTGTTCAAGTCAACTGGACCGTGTGTACCAAAGACTTGATCAACTCTCCAAGTTGACCGAAATTCGGTAACCCCTGTCAGCTCAGCAATATCAGTGAATACACATTAGATGTATGGGGCAGTAGTGAAACAGCATCTTTACAATCTCAAGCTGTGATAATGTTAATTATGTCTATTGGTAATAATGTCTATATGTTTTAATGCAACTTAATTATGAATTATTTGGTGTAGTGTGTTCGCGTGTGTGTACGAGTATCTGCGAGAGAGAGAGAGAGAGAGAGAGAGAGAGAGAGAGAGAGAGAGAGAGAGAGAGAGAGAGAGAGAGAGAGAGAGAGAGAGAATAGGTTCTCTTTTGTATGAGCTAAGCACTGATAAGCTGAGCTATGAAGAAATATATATATATATATATATATATATATATATATATATATATAATATATATATATATATATATATATATATAAATTATTTTTACCCCGACCGGGACTTGAACCTAGGATATATAAATACTGTGCCAAGACGCTACCAACTACACCACAGAAGGTCTAAAAGGGAAATAAACCTTACAGCTATATCTGCTATACTAGGAATGAACACATTCTATCTGAATGCCAATCTGTTCATATTACAGTTTCCCCCAACCTCGCTCGTGGCTTCGTTTTCGCATTTAATTCAAATCTCAGTCTCATTTTGGACCAACAATAATCAAATAAGAACATTACCATATGTGAAAACATGAATAATTTTTTTTAAGATAATATTGTAGTGGAGTAGAAGAAGCCATTTATGCATTTCATTTTCATCCAATTTTATTTTTAAAGTTTCGTCTTAACATTGGGTCATTATCAAAATATCTATATGGAGAAATCAACATGGTTAACAAAACAATATAAAGTTTAGAAAGTAATACAAATAATACATAAACTGAACAACTGAGTTAAAATAAATAACAAATAGACTAGACCATACTAGATAGTGAGACAGAGTGACTGATAACCTCTCAGATTGCCCTGTAACTAGCTCTCAAAATAATTTGTGGCCAGACTCGCCAGGGGGAGACAATGTCGGAGCTAGTTTACTCTCAACAGTGCACATCACTGGCTAGAACTAGCCCAAAGGCGCTATCCTCTTCAGACCACTAACATGACCCTCTAGGCCCCAGGGTCTCCCTTTGAGTCATTTAAATCTTGTCATCACCAACTGTGTGATTATGTGACTATTTTCCTTCAGGGAAATCGTATTGCTACTGCTGAGCTAGGGAAAAGTTCTAATTTATTTTTCGTCGTCTGCACTCGACATTGTGATTTCAACTGAAGACTTGTCAAGCATACCTGACCGTGTGGAGGCGAAGGGAAATATCACAATACTTGATGAAATACTTGATCAAGCATACTTGTCAAGTTTACTTGATCGTGTGTAGCCCGCTTAAGAGTAATATTATTATGGTTTACATGTATTAATAGCAGATGAGCATTCTGCGATTATTAATTAAGAGTAATATTTGTAACAATATTTTCAATAGCCCTTGTTGAGTGCTCTCATCTAAGTTAGATTTCCACTTTTCCACAGTACCACTGCAGACAATTTGAAGCAGATATAGAATAACAATTTTTAGGTTTTAGTTCAAAGTAGGTACATATATATATATATATATATATATATATATATATATATATATATATATATATATATATATATATATATATATATATATATATGCATGCATGCACATGGACCTATATACATACATACACACATACATACATACACGTATATATATATATATATATATATATATATATATATATATATATATATATATATATATATATATATATATATATATATATATATATAGTCAGTAGTATTCAGCGGATGCGGAGATGGCACACTACTTCTGCAGAGAGAGAGAGAGTCATTCTGAAATGGTGTCTTCTTTCCTTATTCATTCTAACCTTTTCTTCCAGACTAGTAAATCGTCCTATCCCACTTTTAGTTGTACTCAAGTGTACCCAGGGAGTGGCCACTCCATTCTCTCCTTTGTATGAATTGGTTTACTGTGCAACATTCCATTTCCGAGGAGTTGCAGGATCTCCATGCTTTTATTTTGCTCTTAGTGGTATTTAATTCCTAACAGTAGACACTCGTGTATATGATGGAGTAATCAGGTTGTTTGGTATTCTTTCTCTTCTTTTGGCTTTAATAGGATTAAAAATGACAGCTCAATGTTAAGTCATCCTTCAGTTGCGATTCTTTTTTTCTGCTTACATCTACATATTCTGGCGTATTCTTTACACAACTCCAATTATCCCTACACATCTGACAAGTCACAACATACGCTATTTCTGCTTTTCTTTGCTCTCTTTCTCATCATTATAATTTCTCTTAATTCTGCCTTTTCCTTAAGCTGATGATTATTTTTCAATGTTTCCGTGGTGCCCGGGCCCGATGAGGGCTGTTTTCGTTATTCCATACGGTGTCACACTGAAAAGGAAAAAAATTATATACAAAGACCTTAATTCCCTTTACAAGGGGATTGGCTGAGTCGATGCAACATCTTGACTGTGCCGGAAAATAACAGCTTCCTCGCTCCGCCCCAATAAGTTGACTTTAAAACACGCAGAGGAACTCAGAGGTGTATTCTCGTCATTTGCTAAGTAGGAAACTACACATGCTTAGACTCCATGTGAGGTTTTCCTGTTCCAATGAATGAAGAACTTCAGTGAGAAATTCTAGTGTAAGCTTTCTTAAAGATATGAGGCAGCATACTTCATAAGCTTGGGTTTATACTTCTTCCTTGATTATACTTTAAGTAGAGTAATGAAAATTGATCCCAAACCACGTGCTATAAAGAACGCTATTTGCAGATGTTCTAACATTAGGCTATTAAGCTACAAAAGAGAGAGAGAGAGAGAGAGAGAGAGAGAGAGAGAAACTATGAGTACATGCACTTTAACTATTAGTGGATCGCGGTAGCGCAGAGGTTAGAACGCTCGACTGTTGAGGTTAACAAACCCGCGTTCGAACCCACTACGTATACGCTAGAAAGGACATCCTTAATTCCTTACTCCAACCTCCTAGAGATTGTGTCGTGGTTATATTATATAATAATAGTAATAATTATAATAATAATAATAATAATAATAAAGGAGACGATTTCAAGAGAGAGAGAGAGAGAGAGAGAGAGAGAGAGAGAGATGTGCCTGATGGTCTCACGGTTGGCACTCGAGACATCAAGATATTCCTGGTGTGGCATAGTGCCATCGATATCCCCTTCCTCTCAGTCCATTTTGCCCCTCCCCTTTCTCAGTTTTACCCCTTCCCTAACCAATGTTATCATTTCCTTTCCCTTAGAAAAAAAGTTGGTTATAGTGGCATTAATTGTAGATTTACTTTATCAAATGGATAAATATCGAGTTCATATAGGCCTATATTGCATTATACAGCATTTGCAACGTTATATATTCCAAGGCCTCTGTATTAAGAGCTGTAACTAGGCAGAAACTAGGCCTATTTCTGTAGTTGGCAACGACCTGGCACAGAATGAGATGGAAATCAACGATTCTGAACTTCCTGTTTATTGTTATTTATTTATATATTTTAATGTTTTCTTCCATTTGCTACTGCAGAGGTTAAGTTATGTTTTTGGCTATCTGCAAAAAGTGGACCTCACTTTGGAACACGTGTGTTAGTTCTCTGCACGGTCTGTTTGTGTGTGTGGTGATTACAAATTTGCTATGGTTGTGTGTCATTACACGTATCAAACGAGTATGAATAGGCCTATATGTAGTTATTACATAATAACTTGGGGTGTTTATAATTTAAAAAGGACGTAAACTGTAAATGTACCTGTCTTCCAAAGAGTGATTAGTAATGACCTTGATGTCTGAGGTTTGGTTGGTTTAATATTGAGGCTCATTCTTTGCGGGCTGAGGTTTGAGTCTCCGCCAGAACGCAGAGGGGGATTTCAGACAACGTTGTTGGCTCGCCAGCCCGAACTTAAAATGTGGCCCACGTGTTTATTAAAACCAGAATGGATATATATTTGACATTACCGTTTGCGATAAGATGTAGAAAAATACTTATAATGAGGAAAATTGACTCATTTTAACAAAATATCAATCTTTTTATATATACTGAGGCAGTTCAGGCAAAATCTCCAAGGAAACAATAAACCCTGGGTTAGATTAGGATTGTATAGGTTAATGCAATTTCTTTTCCTTATATGATAAATATAATAGCTTTAGAAGAGTTCATAAACTACAAATAATAATA
This sequence comes from Halocaridina rubra, assembly GCA_037179515.1. NCBI lineage: Eukaryota > Metazoa > Arthropoda > Malacostraca > Decapoda > Atyidae > Halocaridina > Halocaridina rubra. Next base: position 101,288 of record JAXCGZ010003945.1, read on the forward strand.
TAAATTGATATGCAATTAGTATTTTAACTTTGGTTTCCTTAGTGCCAGAGCCCAATGAGGGGAGTGTTCTTAAACCGTTCTAGTGTCACGTAAGAAAATGAAATCCATAGGTGGCTATTACCATTTATTTCCATAAGTACTAAGGCGTTAACGTTCCCTCCAGTTACTGTACTTGCAATCACTAATATGTAAATAAAGTCTTGTCCGGTAATAAAGTCACAGGCAAAAATTCAAAGTTTATGTTAGGTTAGACTTTTTCTCTGTGATTTTAATGACCTGGATTCAATCAAGTTGCCTTTGGAAAAAATTTATATAGGCCTATGTTTATTGGGAGTCATAATTATCTAATATACCTTAATTAATTAATTTATTTATTTGTGTATTTATTCTTCCATATATTTAGTTTTTTACATAATTGTAAAATACATTCTTGTAGAGAGCTTGTTTTCGTGTCCCAGCCGTTGTGCAAATTGTGTTATTTGCTTAGCTTCAATTCTTTCTTCTTTTATACTTTTTATTAATCTTCAGTTCATTCTTCTATGAAGTCTCATTTCCTAACCATCTCTTAGAGGCCAGTGTTTGAATTGGAATAGTGTCTAATGGTCAGCTGCCCTTCTTGACACCAACCTTCTCCATTGATCCTAACTTTGGACCAGCACCGTGTTGAGCTGACTTACTCCGCCCCAGTGACTAGGTTACATACCTTATTACTCTTGATATAGTCTAGTGGTTTAAATGAAATTTATTTTCTGACCATTGCAAGGTTTTATTATTAAAGTGATTATTATATATCTTTTCTTTCTTGGTAATTCATTGCCCTCTCTTTACGTGTCTTTTCATAATTATTACGATTAAGTAATATGTAGAGGGTTAAAGAAGACATTATTGGAGAGAGAGAGAGAGAGAGAGAGAGAGAGAGAGAGAGAGAGAGAGAGAGAGAGAGAGAGAGAGTGGAAAACCAAATGAGAGAAAGTGACCAAGCCAGAGAAAGATCAAGAGAAATAGCTTGGGCAGGGCATCCTGCGGGCATCAGTGGCAAGGCAGGCAGACTGTCAGGCAACATGGTAGGGGATGCGGTAGGGGAATGGGGGAGGCTGAATGAGAGATAGGGAGAGAGTAGAATATACTGAAGGAGGTGATGCAGACGGAGAGACTCTCTTCCTGTTTTATTTAACAGCTGGTGGAGAAAACTTGCTCTCAGATATGCCCGGCATTTGCATCCTCTTGTGTTTAGAGGTCGTTGCTATCTCGTGTACGTTTAGCGAAGAGTTTCTTCGCCCTCGTTATATTTGAATAATTATCTCCAATTTTTGTTGTCTTTTATTAGATAGTTTTTATTTGATAAAGTTGATAAAGATCAAGGTCACATTCTATCCTAACCTAACCTAACTCCCAATTCTTCATTGAGGTCCTATTAACGTTTAGTTCCGTTCAGTGTCTGTGGTCTCATTGACGGTATGTAGTTGTCAGTGGGTAAGAATATAACAAATTACATCAGACACACATATAGATAGATAGAGATAGATGTAAGGCGTCATGGAGGTCATAGAATGACCAAATCTCAAAAGCAAATACTGAACTAGGTCAACAGCAGATTATTTATTATATTCTCTCGTTTGCTCTCACGGCGAAAAGGTTAGAGAGAGAAACACCATTCATCTCTTGAAGATCATGTGGTTTAGACTAGGCTATAAGCCTATGCCGTTGCTTGAAGAGTTAATAACAGGTTTTTGTTTTGTTTGTTCCCTTTTTAGTGTTTTAACAGCATTTTTTGCAGTTATAAAAATTGGTAAAATGAAAGAAGCCAAAATAATAATAATAATCGATACTACTACTCATATTAATAAAGTTTATTTGATTTTATATATAATAATTATTTTTAGCCTTGCCAATATAGTCATATATGGAGACTACTCATATTAATAAAGTTTATTTAATTTTATATATAATAATTATTTTTAGCCTTGCCAATATAGTCATATATTGAGTTTTCCTTCACTCTTATATTACTGTATAATAATACTAATTATAAGTTCTGTTAATATACTTTTAAATAATGGCTATGCAATTATATTGAAATAATTATTCTAAGTAGTGTCAGTATACTCTCATATGACTCCTACATATATTGCAAACATTTTATTGTAAGTAATGCCCAGTATACTCTTACATGTCAAAATCCACCCTTATATTTCAAAGAGTTTATTCTAAAGCAGTGTTAGTATACTCTCACATGAAGGCAACATCTATTCTTGCATTGTAATGATTATTCTAAGCAATGTACGTATACTCTTATATGTGGTCAACATTTATCTTGTATTTTAATGATTATTCTAAGCAGTGTCAGTATGCTCTTATAATGAAGTCAATATCCATTCTTATAGTATAATAATTATGCTAAGCAATGTCAGTACACTCTCATATGAAGTCAACATCTATCTTGAATTGTCATGATTATTCTCAGCAATGTCAGTACTGTATACTCTTTCATGAAGTCAACATCCATTCTTATAGTGTAGTGATTATTATAAGCAATGTCAGTATACTCTAATATAAAGTCAACATCAATTCTTGTAATGATTGTTCTAAGCACTGTCAGTATGATCTTATATGAAGTCAGCATCTATGCTTATAGTGTAATAATTATGCTAAGCAGTGTCAGTATGCTCTTATATGCATTCAACATCCATTCTTGTATTGTAATGATTATTATAAGCAATGTCAGTATATTCTTACATAAAGTCAACATCCATTCTTATAGTGTAATGATTATTCTAAGCAATGTCAGTATACAATAATATAAAGTCAACATTAATTCTTGTAATGATTGTTCTAAGCAATGGCAATATACTCTTATATGAAGTCAACATCTATTCTTGTATTGTAATGATTATTATAAGCAATGTCAGTATACTCTAATATTAGGTCAACTTCTATTCTTGTATTGTAATGATTATTTAAGCAAAGTCAGTATACTTTAACATAAAGTTAACATCTGCTATTATTATGATAATGATTCAAAACTATATCAGCACACTTGTTCATGGTGTTCATTCTGTTGTATTTATATTGTGCTACCCCACTGTAAATATTGTGGAATAAATCTATGTACTACTATTACTGCTGCCGGTGCTTCTACTATTACTACTACTACTACTACTACTACTACTACTACTACAAACTTTAAAGAACAGCAGCAGAGCAGCAGGTCGTATCCTGATTTTTTTTCGTAAATGCCAAAGTAATGTCAAATCTCAAAGAATCTAGTTCACTAACAATAATTTATGCATTACAAGCATATCCAGACACCGGGGGAACAAACCATTTCAACTCTATACCGGCACTACTCCCGGATATATGGATAAGGTTGGTGTCAGCAAGGGTTTTGGGCCAAAACCAACACTAGCCTCATCTAAGTTGCTCGTGGGAAACACGGTCACATAGAAAAGTAAAAGCATAGCCAGTATGCTGGAATATTCCACGACATTTTGGTGTAAATGTCATCTTCTTGGTCACATTCACGGCCCAGGACCATGTATTGTTTATGCTGGACGCGTGGGTGTGTAAGATATATTTAGACTGTAGACTAAAAATCATGAATGTATCATTTTGATTCCCAGAAATATCTTTACAATTACTAATATTTTTTAAAAGCTTTTGTAAATTTAATGCTGTGTAAATTTAGTATATGATCATTCTTGTAATGATAATGT
>JAXCGZ010003945.1:110000-115000 GCA_037179515.1 Halocaridina rubra
ACGGGGACCGATCTTTCGACCTCGTGAATGCGAAGCCAGCGCGTTACCACTGTACTAGCCAGCAGGCTATAGTTAGTGCTCGGCTCAGAATGGGGTATCGGCCTTTATGGCAGGTCTCCCAGACTCTAGATATGCCACAGTACACCTCCTGTACATTATGCGACCGAACTAATGCTAACACTCTTGACCACTATTGTCTTCAGTGCCCCACAGTGAGAGATGTTTTACCACGAGGTCAGAACTTAATACAGATCTGCTCATTTTTACTTAATGATGACAACCTTGATGTTATTCTTGCTCGTTTTCCTCACTTTGGTGGCCATTAATTATATTGAATTATACATATATTTTCTGTATGTTGCTGTATAATTCTGTTTGTGCATTCTGCGTTTCTCTGAGCTTTACTTTTGCATATAATGTACTCTGTGCTGCTATTCTGTGAGTTGTGTTAGTATGCAGCAATGTTTTATCAATATGTACACCTCCCTGTAAACCATGTTCAATCTTGGTTTTATATCCATTTGAAGCATTATTTGTATGAACTCATGTAATGTCTGACGCCTTGGCGCAATAAATTAATAAAATAATAATAATCTCTCTCTCTCTCTCTCTCTATGCACCGGTATCGAGCTGAGGTGAGTTGCTGCTTCAGTGATATATATATATATATATTATATATATATATATATATATATATATATATATATATATATATATATATATATATATATATATATATATATATACAAGCGATATTATGATGCTGCAGTTTTGAATCATGTACATTATACTCTCTCTCTCTCTCTCTCTCTCTCTCTCTCTCTCTCTCTCTCTCTCTCTCTCTCTCTCTCTCTCTCTCTCTCTCTCTCTCTCTCTCTCTCTCTCTCTCGATGTTATGACATTTACCATTCATCTAAATTCTTTATTCTGGAAATAATCTTGATGTGGGACTTTCGTTCCCATTGCTAAGAAACGACATTTTATAGGGCTAAAAGTTCTTTAATTATATATTCCTTAATATATATTGCCCGGTAGCTCTGTACAGATGAATAATGATATAAAGATAAATATTTAATTTCACACCCCCAACAAGTGTTTAACTGACTTTGTAGTTTCCAATTTTTGTTTTTTGAACTGTTTTTGGTATAATATTATATACTGTTAGGTTTAGTTTGGTTAGGTTAGTTCACTCCAAGTTAGGAAACGATTTGTGGTTTTAAGATATTTCGTTATTTAGCTAAGCAAGAAGTGTGTCAATGTAAATATCTGCAAAAATAGACATTTGTTATAAGTGTAATTAATATTAAGCCGATCTATTTCTGTAAGTTTTTTTTTCTTTTTATAGAAGGCTAGACTCCCTAGTCCTCATTAAGCAGTTGAAGGGACTTCAATCGATAGATACTGTTATGCCGTTTTTTTTTTTTAATCTAATTATGAACACAGTTATAAGTCAGATTTACCATTTACATTTAAAACCCCTATTCTGTCTGGTATTATTATTATTATTATTATTATTATTATTATTATTATTGTTATCATTATTGGTAAATAGAAACCTTTTGAAGAGTTTTTTGTGTATAATATTAAATTATACAATATTAAGATATCGGTTTCCACTGAAAGTATTTTAAAGATACCGATGTACTTTCCTATTGTGGAGTTCTACAACAAGAAAGTACATCGGTATCTTGAAAATGCTTTCAGTAGAAACCGAAAGCTTGATCTTGTTTGATTAGTTATTAAATAACACCTTTATTGTGGGCTTCTGTTTTTCAGTACTGAAGTTGTCTCTAACTTCCCAATTCATTATTATTATTATTATTATTATTATTATTATTATTATTATTATTATTATTATTATTATTAACTTTTCTTTCTACTTTATCTTTCTTTCTTGGTTTCCACATGTCTTTGACTCCTTGTGTTCTACTCTCTCCCCCTTTCCTTCTTTGTTTAAAGGACTTCTCATGTTAGGGCTAATGACGTTTTAATGACCTCTTCCTTTGCTCCCCCTCTTCCTCCTCAGGGGTCGTAGGAGTGATTGTGGGTGTGGCCATGATGACGAGGGCGTTAGAGGTCACTTGAGGTCAGGTCAATTTTTTTTTTAAGTTACCTGAATTCAAGACCTTGCAGAGTATCTTCACTCACCGGCAAACTGACGCCACATACCAATACGGAGGCCTCGGAGGTCAGTTTATTTTGTGGTTTTTGAAGTAAAAAAAAAATCGTGGCATTGTGTATTTGAGATTTACAAAGACCATGGGGCTTAATTTTTCCCTGGTCTAATGCTAGGTCTAAAGAGATCTATGTCAGTTCTTGGTCTGAAGAGATCATTTTCAGCTCCAAGTATGAACAGTTCATCAGTTTTTTTCTTCTAGTGCCAGAGAAATGTCTAAGATAGTCTATAACTAGTTTTGTCTATCGCTAGAGTTTAACTCATCTCTTTAGACCGAGTGGCACTTACATTGACCTATGGCCTAGTTGTTTTGCTTTTGACCTGTGTCTGAAAAGTCGACTTAATATTTTTTTTATATTGGCTTTAAGATATATTGCCTGTTTTGTTAGCTCCTCTGACCCTGGATCTAAAGAGATCATGATATTTTACTCCCGATTTTGAGGAATGTGTCAGCTGGTTCCTCATCCTATACTTATAGGATCAAGGGACATAAATGGCACCATGTCTAATAAATACTCTTTGTAGGAGCAAACTGATCTCTTTAGACTTTGAAGGTTACAGAGAAATTCGAGACTCCTGGTTATGCTTTTGACTAACTTCCAAACAAATGTGTTTTGGTTTACTGTTTGTTTTTGTTTGCTTGTTGTATGTACTGGAATTATGTTTGTTTTCCATTTTTCTGATTTTTTTATGTTTTTAAGGTTTTCATAATTGATGTTTTTTTGCGTTTGTTTGTTGTATGTACTGGAATTATGTTTTCTTTCTATTTTTATTTTTTTTTTATTTTTAAGGTTTTCATAAGTGATGCATTTTTTTTTTTTTTTTTAATGGATACACATGTGAAGCTTCGCTTTAGACGTGAAGTCCATATGAGTAACAATACAAGAATCATTTTGATGTGTTTCAAGTGTGAAATACTGATCTCTCTCTCTCTCTCTCTCTCTCTCTCTCTCTCTCTCTCTCTCTCTCTCTCTCTCTCTCTCTCTCTCTCTCTCTCTCTCACTCTGTGCTGCCATTCTGTGAGTTGTGTGTTAGTATGCAGCAATGTTTTATCAATATGTACACCTCCCTGTAAACCATGTTCAATTCTTGATTTTATATCCATTTGAAGCATTATTTGTATGAACTCATGTAATGTCTGACGCCTTGGCGCAATAAATTAATAAAATAAAAATAAATCTCTCTCTCTCTCTCTCTATGTATGTATGTATGTATGTAAGTATTTTCTCTCTGTATGCTTTTCGGTATACTGCATATAATTTTTGCTGTTTGTCGAGTTTTTGAATGGCATGTCATTTTGGTTGCATTTCTGACTGCATGTCGTTTTGACGACTTTACAGACTGCATGTCTGTTTGGCCATTTTACAGTCTGCTTATTGTCTTGGCCATTTTACAGACTGCTTGTGTTGGTTGTTTTACTGACTGCATGTTGAGTTTGTCTTTACAAATGTTTTCGTGTTGGCTATTTTACAGGCTGCATGTCGTTTTGGTGGTCAATTTTACATACTCCTTGTCGAGTTGACCATTTCACAGAGTGCGTATTGCTTTGGCCATATACAGTTACAGGTATTTCGTGCAAAGTATTTTGTTTTACAGTCTGCTGGTAGAATTGGCTGTTTTCCTTTTCTTTTTAATGGCCATTTCACAGACTGCATGTGTTGGCCTAATATTTTACATCCTAGGAATGTTCTTTGGAAGTTCTCATCTGCTTGTTATAAAGATTTTTTTTTATTATTATTATCATTATTATTATTATTGTTATTATTATTACTATTATTATTATTATTATTATATTTATTATTATAATTTCTCTTAAGCTCCACAAGTAAGATATTCGCATACCATAGATATATATATATATATATATATATATATATATATATATATATATATATATATATATATATATATATATACCTTTCGTGTTTTATTAATGCAATAAGCTGATTTGATGTGTTTTATCTTGAAGCAAAGAATGCGTATTTTGTGTTTGATCTATGTGATTTAATTAATCTCTCTAGCTTTGTCTTTGCTCGGTCTACTTTTGTACGTCATATAATATATATATATATATATATATATATATATATATATATATATATATATATATATATATATGAATGAATATCTTGTATAGTCTTGTATTATTTAAAATGAAAAAGTAAGCATCTTATAAGTTGTGATGGTATCTAAATAAAAGATTAATCTTAAAATGAGGTATTTTTGTTCTCATTGATATAATAAAATATCTAAATTTTGACTTTTCTAAATAAGATAAAGTATTCATCTTTTACAAAATAAAAGAATAATTCATCTTTTAAATCATCTTTTATTTTTAATTGAAAAAAAATATTTTGCAAGTTGTTTCATTTTAAATAAGCTTCAACATCTTTTAATATATATATTTTTTCAAAATATAAATATAAAGCTGTTTAATACGGTGTTTTACGCTATTAAATGAATAAAACATTTATATTACCTCATGTTTTTAATCTAAAGGTAAGAATAAAACATATTGTATGCGTTTTATTTCATATAAAACAATATATTTTTGATGTACTTTTTTTGTGGGTGTGCGTCGATTCGCCCTTGCTGAGGGGGGGTGACCCTTGCTGGAAACCTTGCCATATTCTCTAATATTAAAACAGGATTTCTTAAGTAACACTGAATATTCTTGGATATTCATCACACATCTTTTATTATCCCTTCACATCTTACAAGTCATTACACTCTCCATCTCTGTTTCTCTTTACTTTATGTATTCTTCGTGCCCAGGCCCGATGAGGGCTGTTTTATTTTATAGTTTTTTTGGGCCCGTCCTGGT